>JANJGN010001599.1:0-124494 GCA_026770705.1 Isurus oxyrinchus
GGAGGGGGAGAGGGATGGAGGGAAAGAGAAAGAGGGAGAGAGGGGGAGCGGGGGAGGGAGGGGGGAGGGGAGGAGGGAGGGAGGGAGGGGGAGGAGGGAGGGGAAGGGAGGAGGGGAGGGGAGAGAGGGAGGGAGGGGAGGGAGGGAGGGGAGAGGGGAGGAGGGAGTGGAGGGAGGAGGGGAGGGGGAGAGGGACGGAGGGAAAGAGAAAGAGGGCGAGAGAAAGAGGGAGAGAGGGGGAGCGGGGGAGGGAGGGGGGAGGGGGAGAGAGGGAGGGAGGAAGAGAGAAAGAGGGAGAGAAGGGGAGGGGAGGAGGGAGGGAGGGAGGGAGGGGGGAGGAGGGAGGGGGAGGGAGGAGGGGAGGGGGAGAGGGATGGAGGGAAAGAGAAGGAGGGCGAGAGAAAGGAGAGAGAAAGAGGGAGAGAGGGGGAGCGGAGGGAGGAAAGAGTCTGAGTTCACTGTTTAAGTGTGGTCTTGCCCCCACCCTCCCTCACATTGTACTAACCTCCCCTGCAACCCAACACCCTCCCCCTCCAATAATACGCATCCCTCCCACCCATCCTCACCCCCCTCCCCCCCCCCCCCGCCCGGCACCCTGTGCCCCCCAGCCCCAATCCCGGCTCTGTAAGGAATCTCCCATTCCTCTCCCCCTCACCATCCTCACCTTGTTGTAGTAGCCGTAGGTGACAGCGTTCGGGGTGATTCCAGCTCTCTTCATCTCGTGTAGGACCCGCACAGCCAGCACTGGTTCCCCATACTGCCCACACAGCTGCATTAGGATCCGGTGGCACATCTACACAGAGCGCCCAGGACATGGAGACAAGGAGCGAGTGAGACAGACACACACACACAGGGAGAGAGAAAGGGACACACATTAATCTCCTGTTGTACTCAGGCTCTTGTCCTGCTAGAATAAGCCCATAGCTAGCCTCCCCTAGCCTCTCCACCCCTCTCAGCGTTCCCTGAAGGGATGTGACACCCCCTCCCTAATGCCAGCAAGCCCAGCTGACCCCTCCATCCTGCTCCGTGTGCCTGCTGGGGGCTAATCTCCATAAGCTACCAACATGATCACTGCCCCCTCAGGAACTCCATCATTGCACCTTGGCGATGGTATACACAGCCCACTGTGCGTGGATGGTGGAGGGAGTGAATGTTTGTGGATGGGGCACCAATTAAGCAGGGCTGCTTTGTCCTGGATGGTGTCGAGCTTCTTGAGTGTTGTGGGAGCTGCACTCATCCAGACAAGTGGGGAGTATTCCATCCCACTCCTGACTTGTGCCTTGTAGACGGTTGACAGGCTTTGGGGAGTCAGGGGGTGAGTTACTTGTCACAGGATTCCCAGCCTCTGACCTGTTCTTGTAGCCACAGTATTTATATGGCTGGTCCAGTTCAGTTTCTGGTCAATGGTAACCCCCAGGATGTGACTATGGAGAGCTCAGTGATGGTAATGCCATTGAACATCATGGGGCGATGGTTGGATTCTCTCTTGTTGGAGATGGTCATTGTCTGACCCTTGTGTGGTGTGAATGTTACTTGCCACTTGTCAGCCCAGGCCTGGATGCTGTCCTGATCTGTTGTATGCAGACATGAAATGATAGGATCTTATAGTACTGAAGGAGGCCATTCAGCCCATCATAACTATGCCAGCTCTTTGAAAGAGCTTCCAATTCACCCCATTCATGTCCTGCTCTTTGCCCCGACAGCCCTGTAAATTTTTCCCCTTCAAGTATTGATCCAATTCCCCTTTTGAAAGTGAAACCGCATTTTCAGGCAGCATGTTCCAGATCACAACAACTCGCTGCATAAAAAATATTTCTCAACTCTCCCTCTGGCTTTTTTGATTACTTCCAGTCTGTGTCCCTCTGGCTCACAACCCTCCTCCCAGTGGAAACAGCTTCTCCTCCAAACGCTTCAGGATGTTGGACATTTCTATCCAATCTCTCCTTAGCCAAGAACCTCCTCCGGCCTCTCCTGGTATCTGAAGTCTCTCACCCCCCGCTCCCATTCCGCTAACTTTTCTCTACAGCCTCTCCAATTTCATACTGCCTCTCCACCTTGTCTCCCAAAGAGGACAACTCAAGATCCTTATCCCTGGGAGCATTCCTGGAAAGCGTGACGGTGTGAGGGATGAAGAGGACAGCCGCTCAGAGCTGTCACGCTGTCCTTGGTCACGGGAGAGGGAGCAGCGCCAATGCCAGGATTCAGCACCCACCTCATCAGGCAGGACCACCTTCCTGGTCTCCACCTTCTTCAGCACATCGTAAGCGGTCTGCAGCGCTCGCACCTTCACCTGAGATGCCCGGACGTGGGTTGGCAGATAGATGAACCAGAGGGCGTAACACTGGCCGAGGAGGCACTTGGCCCACATGTCAGGCACCAGGAAATATTTCTGTGTAATTTTCTGTGCTGATTTGATCTCCTGTGAACGGGAAGAGCCTGGAGGTGAGGGTTCAATCAGCCACAGAGCGATTCCATCCTGTACAACCTCACAATGTTCAGTTTGCAGCAAGTGTTGTCAGTACAGTCATGTTGAAACACAACAGCCAATTTGCGCACAGCAAGCTCCCAAAAACAACGCGTTACATAACCAGCTTTTAGTGATATTGATTGACGGATTAATCATTGCCACGAAACCAGGGATAAACTCACCTGCTCTGCTTCAACTAAGTGGACTTGGGATCTATTATGTCCAACTTAGACGGAACAGGAGTCCTCAGTTTAACGTCTCAACCAAAAGACAGCACCTCCCACTCAAAAAGAACCTTCTGTAACCATCCAACACACACACAGGCAGACTGATATACACACGCGCGCACAAACAGGCAGACCGACGTGCGCACGCCAACACAGGCACACCGACACACACCGGCACACCGACACACACCGGCACACCGACACACACAGACACACAGGCACACCGACACACACACACACACAGGCACACCGACACACACACACACACAGGCACACCGACACACACACACACACAGGCACACCGACACACACACACAGGCACACCGACACACACACACAGGCACACCGACACACACACACAGGCAAACCGACACACACACACAGGCAAACCGACACACACACACAGGCACACCGACACACACACACAGGCACACACACACAGGCACACAGGCACACACACACACCAACACACACACACACACAGGCACACCGACACACACACGCACACCGACACACACACGCACACCGACACACACACGCACACCGACACACACACGCACACCGACACACACAGGCACACCGACACACACAGGCACACCGACACACACAGGCACACCGACACACACAGGCACACCGACACACCGACACACAAACACACAGGCACACCGACACACCGACACACACAGGCAGAGGCTCAGACACTGATAGTTGCAGTACCTGCTTTGTCCTCCTGGGAGCAGGGCTGCTAGGAGCGCTGCTCCGTGGCTGGTTCAGGAAGTGAGAGGTCTTTAGGGTATCCTGCGGTCTGTCGAAAAGCTCAGCTTTGAGCAGTGGAAACCCATCATAGCTGCAAAAACAAATAAGTACAGTTCTAGCGACCTGTAACCATTCCACACACTCCCTCAGCTTCGCTTTATACAATCATACAGTACGGAAAGGGGCCAGTCAGCCTGGTGTACCTGCCTTAGACTCACTAAATCAAATCTAAACAGAGTGAGATTAGATTTTCTGGTCTCTTATTGCAGACAGAAGGGCACAGGGAGCTGAGCCAGACCGATTTACCAATCACACAGCACAATTATGTTTAAAATGTGTGGCTGGGTTCCTCTCTCAAGCATATCGACCCAGAGATAACAAATGGGTCTCACCTCCACTTTCCTACCCTATCCACCTATCCCCTTGGTGCTGAAATATAGTCAACAACTGAACATCCTCAGTCCTCTGGAGAGCTCCAAAGATTCACAACCCTCTGAGTGAAGAGGTGTCTCCTCATGGACGACTCTTACTTGAGGCTTTGCCCCCATGTTCTGGGCTGTGGGCCGGGGGAAATGGCCTCTTAGCATCTACTCTGCCAAGTCGTCCCAGGATCTATCTTCCAATGAGATCACCGTTCAGTCTTCCAAACTTCACTGAGTACAGCTCTAGTCTCCTCAAGCTCTCCTCATTGGACAACCTGCTCATCCAGCAGTTGAGTGAACCTTCTTTGTGTTACCTCTTTCTTTAGGGGAAGAGGCCAAGTGGACACAGTGCCCTCGGGTGTGGTGTAACCAAAGCACCACGAGGCTGGAGGGCAGCCCTCCCCGCAACTCGGTCTTGGCAGGAGGCTCCTCTGAAGAAGGCTGGAAACACAGGAGGGACATCCTCAAGGCATCCCTGAAGAGGTCAAACATTCCTGCCCACTGTCGGGAGTCCCTGGCTCGTTCACTAACCAAAATGGAGAAGGTGCAGCTGGGGAGGGCGCCAGACACACTGAGAGACTTTGTCAGGAACCTGCAAGGGGCAAAGTCGAGACATCAGGGCACAAGCCTCCCCACCACCCACCACCCATCACCCACTACCCGTCACAGGCCACCCGCCACCCATCTCCCGCCACCCATCTCCCGCCACCCATCTCCCGCCACCCATCTCCCGCCACCCATCTCCCGCCACCCATCTCCCGCCACCCATCTCCCGCCACCCATCTCCCGCCACCCATCACCCAACCCTTCAAACACCAGCTGTCCCACACGTGACAGGATCTGCAGATCACACACTGGACTTCAGCCACATCAGAATCCATCGAGTCGGAGCACAAACCAGTCACACACAATCCTGAGGACCTAAGTGTAGCGGGGCCGAGGGTCACCCCATCTCAGGCTGGAGGATCACCTCCTGCCTCACTCAGCCAGCTCACCAACCTATTCTTCACCCCAGCCCACAGCCCTGATCTCCAATTGTTTATGTACTGTAATCGGATGTTTGAAAAACATATAAAGAACACACTGTCTTTTTTTTTTTAAACGTCCCTATGATTTATTTCCCAGAATTTTTCCTCATCCGTTGGGTCTCCCCGGATAACCCAGGAGTTTGGTCACCCAGCTGTCCAGACAGAAGCGGCGACAGCGATACCCCCTGCTACACCCAGGCTCCCAAACAGCAGGTGAGGGGGAATGACATGGAAGAGACAGCACAGGATCAGGTCATTCAGCTCCACAATGGTGTTAGTAAGGATATTAGGGAGAACTCCTCCTCCCCCCGCTCCCTGCCTCTCCCTCACACTTACAAATACATATTTCAAATCAGGTGTTAGATTGAAGAAAGGCCAATCATGAGAGAGGATTCCAGCAGTTGAAACAGCCTCTCTGACCTTGAGTTACTGCTATCAGTCCTCTAAATACCCCCTCCTACTTGCTACCCGCAGCGCCCCCAGACCCAACCCCACCCCTAAAGGCACTGGTTGTTGCTGGGATCGAACCACTTCACCTGAGCAACTCTGCAGTGTGCACAGGATATTCGACTGTGGAGGCATCACAGCTGAGTCCATCCCTATCCCACCCCCCGCCCCTCCCCCCTCCCCCCCACCGGCTCCCACCGATGTACGTCCATGTGCGCTCCAGTAAGAGTCACAGGGTAGGGGTGAGCAGCTGATACCCTTGGACACAAACCACCGAAGCAGGGTAGGCAGAGGCCACCACGGAACCACCTCCAGCACCTCTAGGGGAGGAGGGCACTGGGATATCTCAGGGTTTGGGTGATGGTACCTGTACAAACGAGGGGGCTCTTTGCCGTCTGGTGTCTGAGGAACCTCGGGTGGCATGATAAAAACAGTGTGCTCACTGCGCTGGGACTCATCCAGCTCGATCAGGCGGACAGTGTCCATCTTCTCCACATCCACCTGGAAGAAAAGCACTGGGGATCAGGCCAATGGCAATGCTCAGTATTTACCGCAGCGGCTTAATCTGCTCGATATCAGCTCTTAACTCTAACGCAGCGCCAGCAGCTCTTTCACACGGTGAGTCACTTCGCAGTGACTGCCATAATCTCGCAGGACGTGCACAGCAAGACCCCAACAACAAACACCGCCTCTCAAAAGGGGAGGGGCTGCTTTTTATTCTTCGATGGGATGTGGGGGTCACAGGCGAAATCAGCTCTCGAGGGGGTGGTGGTGAGCCGCTGCCCTGAAGCCCTGCGGTCCACGTGGCGGGGTTAGGGAGGGACTTCCAGCATTTTGACCCAGTGAGAGTGAAGGGGATGGTGCGGGGCAGGGGGCGTTGTTGGTGCGGCACGATGCAGAACGAGCTAACCTTCTCCACACA
This sequence comes from Isurus oxyrinchus, assembly GCA_026770705.1. Taxonomy (NCBI): domain Eukaryota; kingdom Metazoa; phylum Chordata; class Chondrichthyes; order Lamniformes; family Lamnidae; genus Isurus; species Isurus oxyrinchus. The sequence continues at coordinate 6,270 of JANJGN010001599.1, forward strand.
TCCATCAAAGAACTCGAGACTCGAGTGCCTGTCGCTGACGAAGGAGCATTCCTCGATGAACTGGGTGAACAACTGCGTCTTGGTCAGTAACGTGTAGAACTTCTGGTTGGCTCGATCGCGACTCTTCAGGAACCCTGAGAGTGAAGAAACAATGAGATCGGATCAAAACTGAACCAGATCACCGGTTACTGAACATGAGCACTGGTTAATCACCCGGTTACTGAACAGGATCACTGATTAATCACCTGGTTACTGAACAGGATCACTGGTTAATCACCCGGTTACTGAACAGGATCACTGATTAATCACCTGGTTACTGAATACGATCACTGATTAATCACCCGGTTACTGAACAGGATCACTGGTTAATCACCCGGTTACTGAACAGGATCACTGATTAATCACCCGGTTACTGAATACGATCACTGGTTAATCACCCGATTACTGAACACGATCACTGGTTAATCACCCGGTTACTGAATACGATCACTGGTTAATCACCCGGTTACTGAACACGATCACTGGTTAATCACCCGGTTATTGAACACGATCACTGGTTAATCACCTGATTACTGAATACGATCACTGGTTAATCAGCTGGTTACTGAACACGATCATCGGTTAATCACATGGTTACTGAACACGATCACTTGTTAAACACCTGGTTACTGAACAGGATCATTGGTTAGTCACATGGTTATTGATCACTGGCATAACCGGCCCTGCATAACCAGCTGCCGTTTAACCGATGGATTGAGTTGCCCTTCAGAGCAAAAGCACAACACAGCATCCGACACGCCCCACCCTGCCCCAATCTCCACCAGGTAAACAGGGGACAGGAGGCCATTCAACCCCTCCAGCATGTTGCTGCATTCAATGAGATCATGCTGGATTGAACTTTAACTCCACCTACCCTCTTCCAACCTGTAAAACCCTAACAGCCCTGCCTAATTCTTGCCAACATGGTGCCTTACTCATCTAAACCTCTGACAGTCCGTCACATCCCTGGCGAGGGAAGGAATTTCATGACGAGGGCAGAGGGGGAATTTTCCACATCAAGGTCTGAGTGAATTCAGCATCGCAGGAGCTGAGCTGGTTAAAATGAAGAGGAATTTAGACAGAGACTTACAGAAGCGGCTACATTACTGGGTTCTGGAAGAGAGTTAGGAGAGAGGGTGACTGTTGACACATTTGGTGCAAGGCAGGAGGTGCATCGGAGTGAGCGGGTGAGGGACGTTTCTTCAATAGCTGCCTCGGGTGGGGGGGGGTCCCAGCTGCTTACCTTGCAGGTTGAAGAGGGAACTGGAGTCAGTGGTGGTCTCGGAGGGCGCCTGAGTGATGGGCATCAGGTAAGAACGATATCCCTTCAGAGTGCAGGCCATGAAGCGCAGGAAAGCCTCCTGGATCTCCAGCTCCAGCTGCTTCTTACGCCCATAGATTAAGTCGTAATCTGTTAAGAGAAACTCCAGGGTGGCCTCCTCGGCTGGACGGTTGTACACTGGGGGAGACAAAGCGCAGTGAGTTAGACACCGTCTGAGGCAGCGTTAGCGGAGGAGCTGCAGTCCCTGTGCAAACAGGAGAAAGAGGGAAGGAGCCACGCAAACGGGACAGGCCAGAGGTCAAATCCAGCTCTGCGCAGCTATCCCAGGACAACACAGGGACTGCGGCCACGTTAAAAAGAGCAGGACTGCAACATGTCAGGACATTTCAAAGCAACTCCACAACCAACGACAAACTGTTCACATGGAGTTCCTGCTGGACACAGGAAATCAGACAGACCATTTGGGGACAGGAAGCTCCCACAAGTATCAAAGTGAGAATGACCAGATCATCTGTTTTGAGTGCTGCTGATTAAGGAATTGGCCATCACAGCAGAGATAAATCCCCCTGCTCTTCAAAACACTGGCTTTCCTGTCCACCGGAGACAGCAGACAGGCTCTCAGTTTAATATTTCATTCTCCCTCAGCACTGACCCTCCGACAGCGCGGCGCTCCCTCCGACAGCGCGGCGCTCCCTCCGACAGCGCGGCGCTCCCTCCGACAGCGCGGCGCTCCCTCCGACAGCGCGGCGCTCCCTCCGACAGCGCGGCGCTCCCTCAGTACTGACCCGCCGACAGTGCGGCACTCCCTCAGTACTGACCCTCCGACAGTGCGGCACTCCCTCAGTACTGACCCTCCGACAGTGCGGCACTCCCTCAGTACTACACAGAGTGTTAGCCTTGATTTTCTGCTGTTGTCTCCGGAGTGACGACCTTCTGACCCCGAGGCCAATGTGTGAATCACTGAGCCATGGCCGACGGGGTCAGCTTCTGTGGAATGAAACGATCAGGGTTGCGGAATCCTGACTGATCTGGCAAGCGACAGTGCCAACAGCTTTCCTTGTGGGTGTGAATCGACTCCTCCTGTCACTCAAGGGGCCATGGAGTTGGGGGTGGGCTATTACTCCACGAATACTCATGTTATATTAGACCCATCGGCCAGTAAGCCACGCGATGCACTAAAACCTCATTAGGCTGGATTCTCCGCCTCTATATATAGCCCAGACTCACTTACACTTCTGAGCTGCAGGCTCGGTGTCAGCTGAATCACCAGTGCTCAGGCTGGAGATGTCTATACCAGCCCTGCGATCAAACCTCTGGGTCCTGCAGGCCAGGGGGCATCAATCCGTGCTCGGCAATGCCCCCCTCCGCCCTCCACCCACCCCTCCCCCTTCCCCCCTCCACCCGCCCCTCGCCCCACCCCCGCCCATGTGTGTGGGGTGAGGGGGGGTGCAGGCAAAGGCAGGACCAGTCTCCAGGGGAGGCCTCCAGCGGCTGTCACCCTCCCATCAATCACTGTGAACAGGCAGCATTGGTGCGGCCTGGTGCCCTGAGAGAGTCAGTGGGGCGTCAGCAGGGAAAAGGCGGAACCAGTGGACGTGAGCTCCGGGGCTGGTGGGGAAAGGGTGTTTCCCCCGATAGTTACTGTTGTTTCCTTGAGGAGTGAGAGGGCTGCGACACTCTGGATTACCGCAGGAGTGTGAGGAGGGAGCTAAGAGCGACTGGGTGAGGCTGAGAGGGGACAGCAGTTCCCATGACTCACATTCATCCAGCTGTTGGTAGAAGGTGTTGAGGGAGTTCAGCAGCATTTTACAAGCTTTCCGTGGTAATGATCTCAGCGTTAAGCTCTTCTTATCTTCAGCCCTGAATCAAAAAAAGACATGGGATGGGAGATAAATAAACAGCAAGAAAGAGAGAGCAAATCACAGGCAGCAATGGCCAGCTGAGAATCACTAAACAAAAATCCAAACTGAATGCCCCATGAGACTCAGATTCCAGTTTATTTTACATTCCAGATTTATTGAGATTACAGTAATCACTGCTTCCCCTCCCTCCCAATAATCAATATTCATCACCGCTCCCCTCCCCTCCCGATAATCAATATTAATCACCGCTCCCCTCCTGATAATCAATATTAATCACCGCTCCCCTCCCCTCCCGATAATCAATATTAATCACCGCTACACTTCCCGATAATCAATATTAATCACCGCTCCCCTCCCGATAATCAATATTAATCACCGCTCCCCCTCCCCTCCCGATAATCAATATTAATCACCGCTCCCCTCCCCTCCCGATAATCAATATTAATCACCGCTACACTTCCCGATAATCAATATTAATCACCGCTCCCCCTCCCGATAATCAATATTAATCACCGCTCCCCCTCCCCTCCCGATAATCAATATTAATCACCGCTCCCCTCCCGATAATCAATATTATTCACCGCTCCCCTCCCCTCCAGATAATCAATATTAATCACCGCTCCTCCTCCCCTCCCGATAATCAATATTAATCACCGCTCCCCTCCCGATAATCAATATTAATCACCGCTCCCCTCCCGATAATCAATATTAATCACCGCTCCTCTCCCCTCCCGATAATCAATATTAATCACCGCTCCCCTCCCGATAATCAATATTATTCACCGCTCCCCTCCCCTCCAGATAATCAATATTAATCACCGCTCCCCCTCCCCTCCCGATAATCAATATTAATCACCGCTCCCTTCCCGATAATCAATATTAATCACCGCTCCCCCTCCCGATAATCAATATTAATCACCGCTCCCCCTCCCGATAATCAATATTAATCACCGCTCCCCCACCCCTCCTGATAATCGATATTAATCACCGCTCCTCCCCCTCCCGATAATCAATATTAATCACCGCTCCCCTCCCGATAATCAATATTAATCACCGGTCCCCCTCCCCTCCCGATAATCAATATTAATCACTGCTCCCCTCCCGATAATCAATATTAATCACCGCTCCCGATAATCAATATTAATCACCGCTCCCCTCCCTCCCGATAATCAATATTAATCACCGCTCCCCTCCCTCCCGATAATCAATATTAATCACCGCTCCCCTCCCCTTCCCTCCCGATAATCAATATTAATCACCGCTCCCCTCCCTCCCGATAATCAATATTAATCACCGCTCGCCTCCCTCCCGATAATCAATATTAATCACCGCTGCCCTCCCGAAAATCAAGATTAATCACCGCTCCCCTCCTTATAATCAATATTAATAACCGCTCCCCTCCCTCCCGATAATCAATATTAATCACCGCTCCCCCTCCCCTCCCGATAATCAATATTATTCACCGCTCCCCCTCCCCTCCAGATAATCAATATTAATCACCGCTCCTCCTCCCCTCCTGATAATCGATATTAATCACCGCTCCCCCTCCCGATAATCAATATTAATCACCGCTCCTCCCCCTCCCAAAAATCAATATTAATCACCGCTCCCCCTCTCCTCCCGATAATCAATATTAATCACCGCTCCCCCTCTCCTCCCGATAATCAATATTAATCACCGCTCCTCCCCCTCCCAAAAATCAATATTAATCACCGCTCCCCCTCCCCTCCCGATAATCAATATTATTCACCGCTCCCCTCCCCTCCCGATAATCAATATTAATCATCGCTCCCCCTCCCCGCCCGATAATCAATATTAATCACCGCTCCCCCTCCCCTCCCGATAATCAATATTAATACCCGCTCCCCCTCCTGCCTGATAATCAATATTAATCATCGCAGCCCTCTCCCCTCCTGATAATCAATATTAATCACCGCTCCCTGCCCTCCCGATAATCAATATTAATCACCGCTCCCCCTCCCCTCCCGATAATCAATATTAATCACCACTCCCCTCCCGAAAATCAATATTAATCACTGCTCCCCCTCCTCTCCCGATAATCAATATTAATCACTGCTCCCCCTCCTCTCCCGATAATCAATATTAATCACCACTCCCCTCCCGAAAATCAATATTAATCACTGCTCCCCCTCCTCTCCCGATAATCAATATTAATCACCGCACCCCTCCCGATAATCAATATTAATCACCGCTCATCCTCCCGATAATCAATATTAATCACCACTCCCCCTCCCGATAATCAATATTAATCACCGCTCCCCCTCCCGATAATCAATATTAATCACTGCTCCCCCTCCCCTCCCGATAATCAATATTAATCACCGCTCCCCTCCCGATAATCAATATTAATCACCGCTCCCCCTCCCGATAATCAATATTAATCACCACTCCCCCTCCCAATAATCAATATTAATCACCACTCCCCCTCCCGATAATCAATATTAATCACCACTCCCCCTCCCGATAATCAATATTAATCACCGCTCCCCTCCCGATAATCAATTTAATCACCGCTACCCCTCCCGATAATCAATATTAATCACCGCTCCTCCTCCCCTCCCGATAATCAATATTAATCACCGCTCCCCTCCCCTCCCGATAATCAATATTAATCACCGCTCCTCCTCCCCTCCCGATAATCAATATTAATCACCGCTCCCCCTCCCGATAATCAATATTAATAACCGCTCCCCCTCAACTTCCGATAATCAATATTAATCACCGCTCCTCCTCCCCTCCCGATAATCAATATTAATCACCACTCCCCTCCTGATAATCAATATTAATAACCGCTCCCCCTCAACTTCCGATAATCAATATTAATCACCGCTCCCCCTCCCCTCCCGATAATCAATATTAATCACCGCTCCCCCTCCCCGCCCGATAATCAATATTAATCACCGCTCCCCCTCCCCTCCCGATAATCAATATTAATACCCGCTCCCCCTCCTGCCTGATAATCAATATTAATCATCGCAGCCCTCTCCCCTCCTGATAATCAATATTAATCACCGCTCCCTGCCCTCCCGATAATCAATATTAATCACCGCTCCCCCTCCCCTCCCGATAATCAATATTAATCACCACTCCCCTCCCGAAAATCAATATTAATCACTGCTCCCCCTCCTCTCCCGATAATCAATATTAATCACTGCTCCCCCTCCTCTCCCGATAATCAATATTAATCACCACTCCCCTCCCGAAAATCAATATTAATCACTGCTCCCCCTCCTCTCCCGATAATCAATATTAATCACCGCACCCCTCCCGATAATCAATATTAATCACCGCTCATCCTCCCGATAATCAATATTAATCACCACTCCCCCTCCCGATAATCAATATTAATCACCACTCCCCCTCCCGATAATCAATATTAATCACTGCTCCCCCTCCCCTCCCGATAATCAATATTAATCACCGCTCCCCTCCCGATAATCAATATTAATCACCGCTCCCCCTCCCGATAATCAATATTAATCACCACTCCCCCTCCCAATAATCAATATTAATCACCACTCCCCCTCCCGATAATCAATATTAATCACCACTCCCCCTCCCGATAATCAATATTAATCACCGCTCCCCTCCCGATAATCAATTTAATCACCGCTACCCCTCCCGATAATCAATATTAATCACCGCTCCTCCTCCCCTCCCGATAATCAATATTAATCACCGCTCCCCTCCCCTCCCGATAATCAATATTAATCACCGCTCCTCCTCCCCTCCCGATAATCAATATTAATCACCGCTCCCCCTCCCGATAATCAATATTAATAACCGCTCCCCCTCAACTTCCGATAATCAATATTAATCACCGCTCCTCCTCCCCTCCCGATAATCAATATTAATCACCACTCCCCTCCTGATAATCAATATTAATAACCGCTCCCCCTCAACTTCCGATAATCAATATTAATCACCGCTCCCCCTCCCCTCCCGATAATCAATATTAATCACCGCTCCCCCTCCCGATAATCAATATTAATCACCACTCCCCCTCACGATAATCAATATTAATCACCACTCCCCCTCCCGATAATCAATATTAATCACCGCTCCACCTCCCCTCCCGATAATCAATATTAATCACCGCTCCCCCTCCCCTCCCGATAATCAATATTAATCACCGCTCCCCTCCCTCCCGATAATCAATATTAATCACCGCTCCCCTCCCCTCCCGATAATCAATATTAATCACCGCTCCCCCTCCCCTCCCGATAATCAATATTAATCACCGCTCCCCCTCCCCTCCCGATAATCAATGTTAATCACCACTCCCCTCCCGATAATCAATATTAATCACCGCTCCCCTCCCGATAATCAATATTAATCACCGCTCCCCTCCCGATAATCAATATTAATCACCGCTCCCCCTCCCGATAATCAATATTAATCACCACTCCCCCTCCCAATAATCAATATTAATCACCACTCCCCCTCCCGATAATCAATATTAATCACCGCTCCCCTCCCGATAATCAATATTAATCACCGCTCCCCCTCCCGGTAATCAATATTAATCACCGCTCCCCTCCCGATAATCAATATTAATCACCGCTCCTCCTCCCCTCCCGATAATCAATATTAATCACCGCTCCCCCTCCCCTCCCGATAATCAATATTAATCACTGCTCCCCTCCCGATAATCAATTTAATCACCGCTCCCCCTCCCGATAATCAATATTAATCACCGCACCTCCTCCCCTCCCGATAATCAATATTAATCACCGCTCCCCTCCCGACAATCAATATTAATAACCGCTCCCCCTCAACTTCCGATAATCAATATTAATCACTGTTCCCCCTCCCCTCCCGATAATCAATATTAATCACCACTCCCCTCCTGATAATCAATATTAATAACCGCTCCCCCTCAACTTCCGATAATCAATATTAATCACCGCTCCCCCTCCCTCCCGATAATCAATATTAATCACCGCTCCTCCCCCCCCCAATAATCAATATTAATCACTGTTCCCCCTCCCCTCCCGATAATCAATATTAATCACCGCTCCCCCTCCCAATAATCAACATTAATCACCGCTCCGCCTCCCCTCCCGAAAATCAATATTAATCACGACTCCTCCTCCCTCACAAAAATCAATATTAATCACTGCTCCCCTCCTGGTAATCAATATTAACCACCCCTCCCCGCCCGATAATCAATATTAAACACGGCTCCCCCTCCCCTCCTGATAATCAATATTAATCACCGCTACCCCTCCCTCCCGATAATCAATATTAATCACCGCTCCGTCCCTCCCGATAATCAATATTAATCACCGCTCCCTCCCTCCCGATAATCAATATTAATCAACGCTCCCCCTCCCCTCCCGATAATCAATATTAATCACCGCTCCCCCTCCCGATAATCAATATTAATCACCGCTCCCCCTTCCCTCCCGATAATCAATATTAATCACCGCTCCCCTTCCCCTCCCGATAATCAATATTAATCACCGCTCCCCCTCCCGATAATCAATATTAATCACCGCTCCCCCTCCCCTCCCGATAATCAATATTAATCACCGCTCCCCTCCCGATAATCAATATTAATCACTGCTCCACCTCCCCTCCCGATAATCAATATTAATCACCGCTCCCCCTCCCCTCCCGATAATCAATATTAATCACCGCTCCCCCTCCCGATAATCAATATTAATCACCGCTCCCCCTCCCCTCCCGATAATCAATATTAATCACCACTCCCCCTCCCCTCCCGATAATCAATATTAATCACCGCTCCCCCTCCCCTCCCGATAATCAATATTAATCACCGCTACACTTCCCAATAATCAATATTAATCACCGCTCCCCCTCCCCTCCCGATAATCAATATTAATAACCGCACCCCCTCCCCTCCCGATAATCAATATTAATCACCACTCCCCTCCCCTCCCGATAATCAATATTAATCACCGCTCCCCTTCCCCTCCCGATAATCAATATTAATCACCGCTACACTTCCCGATAATCAATATTAATCACCGCTCCCCCTTACGATAATCAATATTAATCACCGCTCCCCCTCCCCTCCTGATAATCAATATTAATCACCGCTCCCCCTGCCCTCCCGATAATCAATATTAATCACCGCTCCCCTCCCGATAATCAATATTAATCACCGCTCCCCCTCCCGATAATCAATATTAATCACCGCTCCCTCCCTCCCGATAATCAATATTAATCACCGCTCCCCCTCCCGATAATCAATATTAATCACCGCTCCCCCTCCCGATAATCAATATTAACCACCCCTCCCCTTCCGATAATCAATATTAAACACGGCTCCCCTCCCCCTCCTGATAATCAATATTAATCACCGCTCCCTCCCTCCCGATAATCAATATTAATCACCGCTCCGTCCCTCCCGATAATCAATATTAACCACCCCTCCCCTTCCGATAATCAATATTAAACACGGCTCCCCCCCCCCTCCTGATAATCAATATTAATCACCGCTCCCCCTCCCCTCACGATAATCAATATTAATCACCGCTCCCCCCTCCCAATAATCAATATTAATCACCGCTCCCCCCTTCCCCCGATAATCAATATTAATCACGACTCCTCCTCCCTCACAAAAATCAATATTAATCACTGCTCCCCTCCTGGTAATCAATATTAACCACCCCTCCCCGCCCGATAATCAATATTAATCGCAGCTCCCCCTCCCCTCCCGATAATCAATATTAATCACCGCTCCCCCTCCCGATAATCAATATTAATCACCGCTCCCCCTTCCCTCCCGATAAACAATATTAATCACCGCTCCCCCTCCCCTCCCGATAATCAATATTAATCACCGCTACACTTCCCGATAATCAATATTAATCACCGCTCCCCCTCCCCTCCCGATAATCAATATTAATCACCGCTCCCCCTCCCCTCCCGATAATCAATATTAATCACCGCTCCCCCTCCCCTCCTGATAATCAATATTAATCACCGCTCCCTCCCTCCCGATAATCAATATTAATCACCGCTCCCCCTCCCCTCACGATAATCAATATTAATCACCGCTCCCCCTCCCAATAATCAATATTAATCACTGCTCCCCCTTCCCCCGATAATCAATATTAATCACGACTCCTCCTCCCTCACAAAAATCAATATTAATCACTGCTCCCCTCCTGGTAATCAATATTAACCACCCCCCCCCGCCCGATAATCAATATTAATCGCAGCTCCCCCTCCCCTCCCGATAATCAATATTAATCACCGCTCCCCCTCCCGATAATCAATATTAATCACCGCTCCCCCTTCCCTCCCGATAAACAATATTAATCACCGCTCCCCCTCCCCTCCCGATAATCAATATTAATCACCGCTACACTTCCCGATAATCAATATTAATCACCGCTCCCCCTCCCCTCCCGATAATCAATATTAATCACCACTCCCCCTCCCCTCCCGATAATCAATATTAATCACCGCTCCCCTCCCGATAATCAATATTAATCACCACTCCCCCTCCCCTCCCGATAATCAATATTAATCACCGCTCCCCTCCCGATAATCAATATTAATCACCGCTCCCCTCCCGATAATCAATATTAATCACCGCTCCCCCTCCCCTCCCGGAAATCAATATTAATCACCACTCCCCTCCCCTCCCGATAATCAATATTAATCACCGCTACACTTCCCGATAATCAATATTAATCACCGCTCCCCATCCCGATAATCAATATTAATCACCGCTCCCCCTCCCCTCCCGATAATCAATATTAATCACCGCTACACTTCCCAATAATCAATATTAATCACCGCTCCCCCTCCCCTCCCGATAATCAATATTAATCACCGCTCCCCCTCCCCTCCCGATAATCAATATTAATCACCGCTACACTTCCCAATAATCAATATTAATCACCGCTCCCCCTCCCCTCCCGATAATCAATATTAATCACCGCTCCCCCTCCCCTCCCGATAATCAATATTAATCACCGCTCCCCCTCCCCTCCCGATAATCAATATTAATCACCGCTCCCCCTCCCGATAATCAATATTAATCACCGCTCCCCCTCCCGATAATCAATATTAATCACCGCTCCCCCTCCCCTCCCGATAATCAATATTAATCACCGCTCCCCCTCCCCTCCCGATAATCAATATTAATCACCGCTACACTTCCCGATAATCAATATTAATCACCCCTCCCCTCCCCTCCTGATAATCAATATTAATCACCGCTACACTTCCCGATAATCAATATTAATAACCGCTCCCCTCCCTCCCGATAATCAATATTAATCACCGCTCCCCCTCCCGATAATCAATATTAATCGCCGCTCCCCCTCCCGATAATCAATATTAATCACTGTTCCCCCTCCCCTCCCAATAATCAATATTAATCAACGTTCCCCTCCCTCCCGATAATCTATATTAATCACCGCTCCCCCTCCCCTCCCAATAATCAATATTAATCACCGCTCCCTCCCTCCCGATAATCAATGTTCAGTAATGCTCCACCAGTCCCGCTCCCTTTCCGCTGCCAATTCGCCCTGCATTCCTACAGCTCTTTACATTAGCTCAGAACATCCCACAAACAGCACCCACTCCCCTCCTCACCACGTGCCCCTCCCCGCCCCCCTCCCACCATTACAAGGCGCACGGATACTTCGCCAGCTCTGTTGGTGAACAAGCTGCCCCGGTGCGGGAACTGCGCCGGTGGGCGACCTGTGCCGGTGCGGGAGCTGCGCGCGGTGCGGGAGCTGCGCGCGGTGCGGGAGCTGCGCGCGGTGCGGGAGCTGCGCCCGTGCGGGAGCTGCGCCGGTGGGCGACCTGTGCCGGTGCGGGAGCTGCGCGCGGTGCGGGAGCTGCGCGCGGTGCGGGAGCTGCGCGCGGTGCGGGAGCTGCGCCGGTGGGGGAGCTGCGCGCGGTGCGGGAGCTGCGCGCGGTGCGGGAGCTGCGCCGGTGCGGGAGCTGCGCCGGTGGGGGAGCTGCGCGCGGTGCGGGAGCTGCGCCGGTGCGTGCAGACTCACTGTGAGATGGTGTTGGTGTCCAGATCAACACAGATCACATCCTGGGGCAGGTCATACAATTCGAAGTAGCTGGAATGCACACCCACGATGAAAGGGACTGGCGCGCTCAACACATCTGCCAGGTTCAGCGGACACAGAGGAATATAAGGGCACTGCCAGCGGAACGGAAAGATCATCTGGAGGCAGAAAACAGGACAGAGAGAGAAATGGGGAGAGAGAGAAAGGAAGGAAAGCATTAATCACACTGGAGATGGTGGACTGGAAGTTTCAGTGACCTCTCAATAGATAATAGAACATCAGCTTTTATAACATAAAGGAGAGGATGTTTACTACAGTGATACAAAGCCCTGGTTAGACCACATCTGTAGTACCATGTACAGTTCTGGGCATCACACTTTAGAGCCCTGGAGGGAGCTCAGCAGAGATTCACCAGCAGTTATCAGGGCTCCAAGGATTAATTTTTGAGAAGATTTTACATGAATGAGGCTTGTGTTCCTGAGGATATCGATGGTTAATGGGTGATTTGATTGAGGTTCTTTCGAGTTTGAACGACAATGATCAGGTTTGGAGAGAATCTTTTTCCATTGGTAAGGAGAGCCTAGGACAAGGGGACAGAAGCTTCAAACCAGAGCCAGGCCATTCAGGAGAGAAGTTCGGAAACATTTCTACATGGAAAGGGAGGTAGAAGGGTGGAACACTCTCTCCCACAAAAAGCAGATGATGTTAGCTCAATCTATCATTTTAAATCTGAGATCTCCAGGTGATTGCTAGCCAGGGGTACTTGGAGATGTGCCATTTGGACACAAATCAGCCAGGATCTTAATGAACTGACTGAAAAACATAACAAATAGGAGGGATTGGTCATTCAGCCTTCGAGCCTGCTCCTCCTTTCAATAAGATCATGGCTGATCCTCTATCTCAACACCGTACTCCAGCTCTCTCCCCATACCCTTGATGCTTTTAGAGTCCAGAAATCTATCAATTTCCTTTTTAGCTACATTCAGTGATTTGGCCTCCACATCTTCCTCTGGTAGAGAATTCCACAGGTTCACCACCCTCTGAGTGAAGAAGCTTCTCCTCATCTCAGTCCTAAATGGTCTACCCCGTATCCTGAGACTGTTGTAGACCCCCCCCCTCCCCCACCCAGCCAGAGGAAACATCATCCCTGCATCCAGTCTGTCCAACCCTGTCAGAATTTTATACGTTTCAATGAGATCCCCTCTCATTCTTCTAAACTCCAGTGAATACAGGCCCAGTCAGCCCAATCCCTCCTCATATGACAATCCTGCCATCCCAGGAATCAGTCTGGTGAACCTTCGCTGCACTCCCTCTATGGCAAGTATATCCTTTCTTAGGTAAGGAGACCAGAACTGCACACCATACTCCAGGTGTGGTCTCACCAAGGCCCTGTACAGCTGCAGTAAGACATCCTTGCTCCTGTACTCAAGTCCTCTTGCACTGAAGGCCAACATACCATTTGCTTTCTTAACTGCTTGCTGCACCTGCATGCTTGCTTTCAGTGATTGGTGTACAAGGACACCTAGGTCCCTTCGTACATCAACATTTCCCAATCTCTCACCATTTAAATAATACACTGCCATTCTGTTTTTCCTACTAAAGTAGATAACTTCACACTTATCCACATTATACTGCATCTGCCATTTATTTGCCCACTTACCCAACCTGTCTAAATAATCCCTTGAAGCTTCTTAACATCCTCCTTCCTCACTGCTCACAATCTCACCAAGTTTCATGTCGTCAGCAAACTTGGAAATATTACATAAACAGAAAAGGTTGGAAAAACTCAGCAGGTCCAACAGCAACCGTGGGGAAAAAAGACAGGGTTAATGTTTTGAGTCCGTATGACCCTTCTTCAGAGTCACACGGACTCGAAATGTTAACCCTGTCTTTCTCTCCATAGATGCTGTTAGACCTGCTGAGTTTTTTCCAACATTTTCTGTTCTTGTTTCAGATTTCCAGCATCTGCAGTATTTTGCTTTTATCTTGGAAATATTACATTTAGTTCCCTCATCCAAATCATTGATACATATTGTGAATATCTGGGGCCCGAGCACTGATCCCTGCGGTACTCCACGCAGTCACTGCTTGCCACTCCAAAAAAGACCCATTTATTCCCACACCGTTTCCTGTCTGCTAACCAATTCCCAATCTATGCCACTATATTACCCCTAATCCCATGTGCTTTAATTTTGCACACTTATGTGGGACTTTAACAAAAGCTTTCTGAAAATCCAAATGCACCACATCCACTGGTTCTCCCTTATCTATCCTGCTAGTTACATCCTCAAAAAACTCCAGTAGTTTGTCAGACATGATTTCCCTTTCATAAATCCATGTTGACTTTGTCTAATCCCATTGATATTTTCTAAGTGTCCTGTTATCACATCCTTTATAATAGGCTCTAGCATTTTCCCTGCTATTGATGTTAGGTTAACTGGTCTGTAATTCTGTTTTCTCCCTCCCTCCTTGTTTAAATAATGAGGTTACATTTGCCACCCTCCAATCTGCAGGGACTGTTTCTGAATCTATAGAACTTTGGAAGATGACAACCAACACACCCACTATTTCCACGGCCACCTCCTTTAGTACCCCGGGATGTAGATTTATCAGCCCTGGGGATTTATCAGCTTTTAGTCCCTTTAACTTCTCCAGCACTGTTTTTTTAGTAATACTAATTTCCTTCAATTCCTCTTTCTCACTAGACCCTCGATTCCCCAGCATTTCTGGGAAGTTATTTGTGTCTTCCTCCGTGAAGACAGAACTAAAGTAGTTGTTTAATTGCTCTGCCATTTCCTTGTTCCCTATTATAAATTCTCCTATTTCGGACTGTAAGGGACCTACATTTGTCCTCACTAATCTTTTTCTTTTAGAAGCTTTTAGAGTCTGCTTTTAGGTTCCTTGAAGATTTACATTCATACTCTATTTTTCCCCTCTTAATTCAATCTCTTGGTTCTCCTTTCCTGAATCCTAAACTGCTCCCAATCCTCAGGCTTGCTACTTTTTCCAGTAACTTTATATGACTCCTCTTTGGATCTAATATTATCCTTAATTTCTTTTGTTAGCCATGGTTGGGCCACTTTTCCTGTTGTGTTTTTGCAACAGAGAGGAATGTGTCACTGTTGCAATGCATGCATTCGCTCCTTGAATACTGGCCACTGCCAATCCCCCTTTTAATGAAGTTCCCCAATCTACTTTAGCCAACTCGTGCCTCTTACCTTCACAGTTTCCTTTGGTAAGATTTAACACCTTAGTTTCAGGTCAGCTGGGAACGGATGGGGTTCAATTGAGGAGTTATTACGAAGGGCTGTTGCCAGTTACTGACTGATTAATGAGCATCGCAGCCAAATATTTTCACCACTATTTTCCCCATCTCATCCCCAAGAGGTGACAATTTCTGCAGCTCATTCTCGAGGGTCTCTGCCACAGGGCACCAGTCAGTCAGGCATTAACCCCAGTCGTCACCAACAAACCCGAGAGAGTAACAGACTCACCGAGACCAGGGCCTCGCACACACTGGTAAGGACAGCAGGTCGCAGTGAGTGAATCAGCAGCTTGTGTTCGATCAGGACTGTGAGGAGCAGGGTGACGGTATTCTCAGCGCCTAGATTCTGGAGCAGGGTGAAGTAACTGGCTCCACTGAAACAGAGAGAGCGGGGGACACACGTTAACAAGGTGGCAGACGATGGGAGAGGTGGGGAGAGGGAAAGGGGAAGGAACACAAAGACTGAGAAATAAGTGACGTTGATAGAAGCCCCATCAACCAGATAATGAGCTAACAATGGCAACACCTACCTGAGCAATAGTGGGGAAGACACAGGCTGGCAAATCAGCAAGTTATCATAAGGTGAGAGCTGAAACACACACAACACAAAAATCAACTCACACCTGCCAGTTATACACCCAGCGCTAACTGTGAACACACACCTGCCAGTTATACACCCAGCGCTAACTGTGAACTCACACCTGTCAGTATTAACCCCAGCGCTAACTGTGAACTCACACCTGTCAGTATTAACCCCAGCGCTAACTGTGAACTCACACCTGTCAGTATTAACCCCAGCGCTAACTGTGAACTCACACCTGTCAGTATTAACCCCAGTGTAAACTGTGAACTCACACCTGTCAGTATTAACCCCAGTGTAAACTGTGAACTCACACTTGTCAGTATTAACCCCAGTATAAACTGTGAACTCACACCTGTCAGTATTAACCCCAGTGTAAACTGTGAACTCACACCTGTCAGTATTAACCCCAGTGTAAACTGTGAACTCACACCTGTCAGTATTAACCCCAGTGTAAACTGTGAACTCACACCTGTCAGTATTAACCCCAGTGTAAACTGTGAACTCACACCTGTCAGTATTAACCCCAGTGTAAACTGTGAACTCACACCTGTCAGTATTAACCCCAGTGTAAACTGTGAACTCACACCTGTCAGTATTAACCCCAGCGCTAACTGTGAACTCACACTTGTCAGTATTAACCCCAGTGTAAACTGTGAACTCACACCTGTCAGTATTAACCCCAGTGTAAATTGTGAACTCACACCTGTCAGTATTAACCCCAGTGTAAACTGTGAACTCACACCTGTCAGTATTAATCCCAGCGCTAACTGTGAACTCACACCTGTCAGTATTAACCCCAGTGTAAACTGTGAACTCACACCTGTCAATATTAACCCCAGTGTAAACTGTGAACTCACACCTGTCAGTATTAACCCCAGTGTAAACTGTGAACTCACACCTGTCAGTATTAACCCCAGTGTAAACTGTGAACACACACCTGTCAGTATTAACCAGAGTGTAAACTGTGAACTCACACCTGTCAATATTAACCCCAGTGTAAACTGTGAACTCACACCTGTCAGTATTAACCCCAGCACTAACTGTGAACTCACACCTGTCAGTATTAACCCGAGTGTAAACTGTGAACTCACACCTGTCAGTATTAACCTCAGTGTAAACTGTGAACTCACACCTGTCAGTATTAACCCCAGCGTAAACTGTGAACTCACACCTGTCAGTATAAACCCCAGTGTAAACTGTGAACTCACACCTGTCAGTATAAACCCCAGTGTAAACTGTGAACTCACACCTGTCAGTATTAACCCCAGTGTAAACTGTGAACTCACACCTGTCAGTATTAACCCCAGTGTAAACTGTGAACTCACACCTGTCAGTATTAACCCCAGTGTAAACTGTGAACTCACACCTGTCAGTATTAACCCCAGCACTAACTGTGAACTCACACCTGTCAGTATTAACCCCAGTGTAAACTGTGAACTCACACCTGTCAGTATTAACCCCAGCACTAACTGTGAACTCACACCTGTAAGTATTAACCCCAGTGTAAACTGTGAACTCACACCTGTCAGTATTAACCCCAGTGTAAACTGTGAACACACACCTGTCAGTATTAACCCGAGTGTAAACTGTGAACTCACACCTGTCAGTATTAACCCCAGTGTAAACTGTGAACTCACACCTGTCAGTATTAACCCCAGTGTAAACTGTGAACACACACCTGTCAGTATTAACCCGAGTGTAAACTGTGAACTCACACCTGTCAGTATTAACCTCAGTGTAAACTGTGAACTCACACCTGTCAGTATTAACCCCAGTGTAAACTGTGAACTCACACCTGTCAGTATAAACCCCAGTGTAAACTGTGAACTCACACCTGTCAGTATAAACCCCAGTGTAAACTGTGAACTCACACCTGTCAGTATTAACCCCAGTGTAAACTGTGAACTCACACCTGTCAGTATTAACCCCAGTGTAAACTGTGAACTCACACCTGTCAGTATTAACCCCAGCACTAACTGTGAACTCACACCTGTCAGTATTAACCCCAGTGTAAACTGTGAACTCACACCTGTCAGTATTAACCCCAGTGTAAACTGTGAACTCACACCTGTCAGTATTAACCCCAGTGTAAACTGTGAACTCACACCTGTCAGTATAAACCCCAGTGTAAACTGTGAACTCACACCTGTCAGTATTAACCCCAGTGTAAATTGTGAACTCACACCTGTCAGTATTAACCCCAGTGTAAACTGTGAACTCACACCTGTCAGTATTAACCCCAGTGTATACTGTGAACTCACACCTGTCAGTATTAACCCCAGTGTAAACTGTGAACTCACACCTGTCAGTATTAACCCCAGTGTAAACTGTGAACTCACACCTGTCAGTATTAACCCCAGTGTAAACTGTGAACTCACACCTGTCAGTATTAACCCCAGTGTAAACTGTGAACTCACACCTGTCAGTATTAACCCCAGTGTAAACTGTGAACTCACACCTGTCAGCATTAACCCCAGTGTAAACTGTGAACTCACACCTGTCAGCATTAACCCCAGTGTAAACTGTGAACTCACACCTGTCAGTATTAACCCCAGTGTAAACTGTGAACTCACACCTGTCAGTATTAACCCCAGTGTAAACTGTGAACTCACACCTGTCAGTATTAACCCCAGTGTAAACTGTGAACTCACACCTGTCAGTATTAACCCCAGTGTAAACTGTGAACTCACTGACCTGGACAAGGATTCGAGGTCTCTGTGCTGAAGGGAAAGGAACATTGTGCAAGAAGTTCGAGATGTGTCTGAAATGTGTCAGAAAATTTGAAATTATTCTTTGTTTTTTAACAACAGGAAACAATCAAACTCGAAGGAGGAGATCCAGGGAAGGGTCTGTTTCCACTCACTTTTCGATTGGTAAAACGTGGGGCCCAGATATCGAGTAGCGATACACGAAGGTTAGAAATTTCTGGAACACATCAAAGAAAGGCCAATGGGACAGGACGCAGATACTCTTCTTGGTCTGGACAGATTTGCTGAGAATGGGCCTGCGATCGATCACACTGAGCAGTCCCAGGCTGAGCCTTTGTTTCTCAGTGAGTTTATCACGGCCAAACGATTCATAAAACTGGATCGCTGCCCCGTAAACCTGCCAAAGACAACAGCTGTTAAAGCCTCCATTCCCTGCCTGATCCTCCCCCTCTCCCCAGCCCGCTCCCCTGTCCCTGTCCCTCCAGTCAGCTCCACTGTCCCTATCCCTATCCCTGTCCCTGTCCCTCCAGCCCGCTCCCCTGTCCCTGTCCCTCCAACCCGCGCCCCTATCCCTATCCCTGTCCCTGTCCCTCCAGCCCGCGCCCCTATCCCTATCCCTGTCCCTGTCCCTCCAGCCCGCGCCCCTATCCCTATCCCTGTCCCTGTCCCTCCAGCCCGCGCCCCTATCCCTATCCCTGTCCCTGTCCCTCCAGCCCGCGCCCCTATCCCTATCCCTGTCCCTGTCCCTCCAGCCCGCTCCCCTGTCCCTGTCCCTCCAACCCGCGCCCCTATCCCTATCCCTGTCCCTGTCCCTCCAGCCCGCTTCCCTATCCCTATCCCTCCCTCCAGTCAGCTCCCCTATCCCTGTCCCTGTCCCTCCAGCCCGCGCCCCTGTCCCTGTCCCTCCAGCTCGGTCCCCTACCCCTGTCCCTGTCCCTCCAGCCCGCTCCCCTATCCCTGTCCCTGTCCCTCCAGCCCGCGCCCCTGTCCCTGTCCCTCCAGCCCGCTCCCCTATACCTGTCCCTCCAGCCCGCGCCCCTATCCCTGTCCCTCCAGCCCGCGCCCCTATCCCTGTCCCTCCAGCCCGCACCCCTATCCCTGTCCCTGTCCCTCCAGCTCGCTCCCCTATCCCTGTCCCTCCAGCCCGCTCCCCTATCCCTGTCCCTCCAGCCCGCGCCCCTGTCCCTGTCCCTCCAGCCCGCTCCCCTATCCCTGTCCCTCCAGCCCGCTCCCCTATCCCTGTTCCTCCAGCCCGCTCCCCTATCCCTGTCCCTCCAGCCCGCTCCCCTATCCCTGTCTCTCCAGTCAGCTCCCCTATCCCTGTCCCTGTCCCTCCAGTCAACTCCCCTATCCCTATCCCTGTCCCTCCAGTCAGCTCCCCTATCCCTGTCCCTCCAGCCTGCGCCCCTATCCCTGTCCCTCCAGCCCGCGCCCCTATCCCTGTCCCTGTCCCTCCAGCCCGCTCCCCTATCCCTGTCCCTGTCCCTCCAGCCCGCTCCCCTATCCCTGTCCCTCCAGCCCGTGCCCCTATCCCTGTCCCCGTCCCTCCAGCCCGCTCCCCTATCCCTGTCCCTCCAGTCAGCTCCCCTATCCCTGTTCCTCCTGCCCGCTCCCCTATCCCTGTCCCTCCAGCCCGCGCCCCAGTCCCTGTCCCTCCAGCCCGCGCCCCTGTCCCTGTCCCTCCAGCCCGCTCCCCTATCCCTGTCCCTCCAGCCCGCGCCCCTGTCCCTATCCCTGTCCCTCCAGCCCGCGCCCCTATCCCTATCCCTGTCCCTCCAGCCCGCGCCCCTATCCCTATCCCTGACCCTCCAGCCCGCGCCCCTATCCCTATCCCTGACCCTCCAGCCCGTGCCCCTATCCCTGTCCCTCCAGCCCGCGCCCCTATCCCTGTCCCTCCAGCCCGCTCCCCTATCCTTGTCCCTCCAGCCCGCGCCACTATCCCTGTCCCTGTTCCTCCAGCCTGCGCCCCTGTCCCTGTCCATCCAGCCCGTGCCCCTACCCCTGTCCCTGTCCCTCCAGCCCGCGCCCCTATCCCTCTCCCTCCAGTCAGCTCCCGTATCCCTCTCCCTCCAGCCCGCGCCCCTACCCCTGTCCCTGTCCCTCCAGCCCGTGCCCCTACCCCTGTCCCTGTCCCTCCAGCCTGCGCCCCTATTCCTATCCCTGTCCCTCCAGCTCGCTCCCCTATCCCTGTCCCTCCAGCCCGCGCCCCTATCCCTGTCCCTCCAGCCCGCGCCCCTATCCCTGTCCCTCCAGCCCGCGCCCCTATCCCTGTCCCTCCAGCCCGCGCCCCTATCCCGGTCCCTCCAGCCCGCGCCCCTATCCCGGTCCCTCCAGCCCGCGCCCCTATCCCTGTCCCTGTCCCTCCAGTCAGCTCCCCTATCCCTGTCCCTGTCCCTCCAGCCCGCGCCCCTATCCCTGTCCCTCCTGCCCGCGCCCCTATCCCTGTCCCTGTCCCTCCAGCCCGCGCCCCTGTCCCTGTCCCTCCAGCCCGCGCCCCTGTCCCTGTCCCTCCAGCCCGCGCCCCTGTCCCTGTCCCTCCAGCCTGCGCCCCTGTCCCTCCAGCCCGCGCCCCTGTCCCTCCAGTCAGCTCCCCTGTCCCTGTCCCTGTCCCTCCAGTCAGCTCCCCTATCCCTGTCCCTGTCCCTCCAGCCCGCGCCCCTATCCCTGTCCCTCCTGCCCGCGCCCCTATCCCTGTCCCTGTCCCTCCAGCCCGCGCCCCTGTCCCTGTCCCTCCAGCCCGCGCCCCTGTCCCTCCAGCCTGCGCCCCTGTCCCTCCAGCCCGCGCCCCTGTCCCTCCAGTCTGCTCCCCTGTCCCTCTCCCTGCATCCTGCTCCCCTGTCCCTCTCCCTGCAGCCTGCTCCCCTGTCCCTCTCCCTGCAGCCTGCTCCCCTGTCCCTCTCCCTGCAGCCTGCTCCCCTGTCCCTCTCCCTGCAGCCTGCTCCCCTGTCCCTCTCCCTGCAGCCTGCTCCCCTGTCCCTCTCCCTGCAGCCTGCTCCCCTGTCCCTCTCCCTGCAGCCTGCTCCCCTGTCCCTCTCCCTGCAGCCTGCTCCCCTGTCCCTCTCCCTGCAGCCTGCTCCCCTGTCCCTCTCCCTGCAGCCTGCTCCCCTGTCCCTCTCCCTGCAGCCTGCTCCCCTGTCCCTCTCCCTGCAGCCTGCTCCCCTGTCCCTCTCCCTGCAGCCTGCTCCCCTGTCCCTCTCCCTGCAGCCTGCTCCCCTGTCCCTCTCCCTGCAGCCTGCTCCCCTGTCCCTCTCCCTGCAGCCTGCTCCCCTGTCCCTCTCCCTGCAGCCTGCTCCCCTGTCCCTCTCCCTGCAGCCTGCTCCCCTGTCCCTCTCCCTGCAGCCTGCTCCCCTGTCCCTCTCCCTGCAGCCTGCTCCCCTGTCCCTCTCCCTGCAGCCTGCTCCCCTGTCCCTCTCCCTGCAGCCTGCTCCCCTGTCCCTCTCCCTGCAGCCTGCTCCCCCTCTCCCTGCAGCCTGCTCCCCCTCTCCCTGCAGCCTGCTCCCCCTCTCCCTGCAGCCTGCTCCCCCTCTCCCTGCAGCCTGCTCCCCCTCTCCCTGCAGCCTGCTCCCCCTCTCCCTGCAGCCTGCTCCCCCTCTCCCTGCAGCCTGCTCCCCCTCTCCCTGCAGCCTGCTCCCCCTCTCCCTGCAGCCTGCTCCCCCTCTCCCTGCAGCCTGCTCCCCCTCTCCCTGCAGCCTGCTCCCCCTCTCCCTGCAGCCTGCTCCCCCTCTCCCTGCAGCCTGCTCCCCCTCTCCCCCCCTCCCTGCAGCTGCTCCCCCTCTCCCCCCCTCCCTGCAGCCTGCTCCCCCTCTCCCCCCCTCCCTGCAGCCTGCTCCCCCTCTCCCCCCCTCCCTGCAGCCTGCTCCCCCTCTCCCCGTCTCCCTGCAGCCTGCTCCCCCTCTCCCCGTCTCCCTGCAGCCTGCTCCCCCTCTCCCTCTCTCCCTGCAGCCTGCTCCCCCTCTCCCCCCCCTCCCCTCTCCCGCTCTCCCCCCCCCCTCTCCCGCTCTCCCCCCCTTCCCCTCTCCCCCCATCCCCTCTCCCTGCAGCCTGCTCCCCCTCTCCCCCCTTCCCCGCAGCCTGCTCCCCCTCTCCCTGCAGCCTGCTCCCCCTCTCCCTGCAGCCTGCTCCCCCTCTCCCCCCCCTCCCTGCAGCCTGCTCCACCTCTCCCCCCCTCCCTGCAGCCTGCTCCCCCTCCCCTCTCCCCTCTCCCCCTCCCCCTCTCCCCCACTCCCCCACTCCCCCACTCCCCCACTCCCCCACTCCCCCACTCCCCCACTCCCCCACTCCCCCACTCCCCCACTCCGTGCATCCTGCTCTCTCTCATACCTTTTCCCCAGTAGCAGCTGTCAGTACAAAGGTGGAGAAGACAGGGAGTTGGTACTTGGTTCCTGAGGGCCAGCTTTCGATAGTAGCTCCCATTGGCAGACAGAAGACAGGCACGGTCCGTGGGAGAGGGAAGGACTCAGTGTTAGTCTCTGGGTACCTGCTGATCAAGCCTGGCATGGCACAGAAATGGCACGAGTCAGTAAGTCAGCTCGAGTGAAGCCAATAAAGTTAATCTAATCCATCTCCGCACCCTTCATCCTCTCAAGCAGCTGATTCAGGCTCCTCAACTAGTTTCACAATCATATGTCACGTAATGAAAGTCCAGCCCTGTCTGTGTTACTAACTGACTGACCCCTCGATAGTGCGGCCCTGTCACTGTGTCACTGACTGACCCCTCGATAGTGAGGCCCTGTCACTGTGTCACTGACTGACTGACCCCTCGATAGTGCGGCCCTGTCACTGTGTCACTGACTGACCCCTCGATAGTGAGGCCCTGTCACTGTGTCACTGACTGACTGACCCCTCGATAGTGCGGCCCTGTCACTGTGTCACTGACTGACTGACCCGATAGTCCAGCCCTGTCTGTGTCACGAACTGACTGACCCCTCGATAGTGCGGCCCTGTCACTATGTCACTGACTGACTGACCCCTCGATAGTGCAGCCCTGTCACTGTGTCACTGACTGACCCCTCGATAGTGCGGCCCTGTCACTGTGTCACTGTCACTGACTGACCCCTCGATAGTGCGGCCCTGTCACTGTGTCACTGACTGACCCCTCGATAGTGCGGCCCTGTCACTGTGTCACTGACTGACCCCTCGATAGTGCGGCCGTGTCACTGTGTCACTGACTGACTGACCCCTCGATAGTGCGGCCCTGTCACTGTGTCACTGACTGACCCCTCGATAGTGCGGCCCTGTCACTGTGTCACTGACTGACTGACCCCTCGATAGTGCGGCCCTGTCACTGTGTCACTGACTGACTGACCCCTCGATAGTGCGGCCCTGTCACTGTGTCACTGACTGACCCCTCGATAGTGCGGCCCTGTCACTGTGTCACTGACTGACCCCTTGATAGTGCGGCTCTGTCACTGTGTCACTGACTGACCCCTCGATAGTGTGGCCCTGTCACTGTGTCACTGACTGACCCCTCGATAGTGCGGCCCTGTCACTGTGTCACTGACTGACCCCTCGATAGTGCGGCCCTGTCACTGTGTCACTGACTGACTGACCCCTCGATAGTGCGGCCCTGTCACTGTGTCACTGACTGACTGAACCCTCGATAGTACGGCCCTGTCACTGTGTCACTGACTGACCCCTCGATAGTGCGGCCCTGTCACTGTGTCACTGACTGACTGACCCCTCGATAGTGTGGCCCTGTCACTGTGTCACTGACTGACCCCTCGATAGTGCAGCCCTGTCACTGTGTCACTGACTGACTGACCCCTCGATAGTGCGGCCCTGTCACTGTGTCACTGACTGACTGACCCCTCGATAGTGCAGTCCTGCAGTTCACTCCAATCTAACTGGGAAACTGAGTTAGTTCCTCTCCCTCTCTTTCCATTTACTTGTAAACTGACTGTTTGCCTTTCACTGCAGGATAATCCTCACCAGCTTCGTAGGCCAGAGCTGTCCCCTTCGCCATCGATTTCTTGTAACACAGATAGATTCCTGGACCCCACTGGAAACAGAGCGAAATTCACTGTTAAACCCTCCATACTGACCTGAGGCATCGGTGCGCACAACCCACCATCACTCCCCCAATGAAATCCCTCCAACTACCCCCACTGCCCACCATCTCTCCCCCAATGAAATCCTTCTAACTACCCCCACAGCCCACCACCTCACCTCCAATAAATCCCCTCCTGCTCCCCCCACAGTCCACCATCTCTCCCCCGATAAAGCCCCCCCCACTCTCCCCATAGTCCACCATCTCTCCCCCAATGAAACCCCTCCAACTACCCCCACAGCCCACCATCTCTCCCCCAATAAACCCCCTCCTGCTCCCCCCACAGTCCACCATCTCTCCCCCAATAAAGCCCCTCCCACTCCTCCCATAGTCCACCATCTTACCCCCAATAAACCCCCTCCCACTACACCCACAGCCCACCATCTCTCCCCCAATGAAACCCCTTCAACTACCTCCACAGACCACCATCTCTCCCCCAATAAACCCTCTCCCACTCACCCCATAATTCACCATCTCTCCTCCAATAAACCCCCTCCCATTCCCCCCACAGACCACCATCTCACCCCAATAAACCCCCTCCCACTTCCCCCACAGCCCATTTCACCCCCAATAAACCCCCTCCCACTCCCCCCACAAACCACCATCTCACCCCCAATAAACCCCCTCCCACTACCGCCACAGCCCACCATCACTCCCCCATAAACCCCCTCCCATTCCCCCCCACAACCCCTCTCACCCCCAACAAACCCTCTACCACTCACCCCCACAACCAACCATCTCTCCCCCAATAAACCCCCACCCGCTGCCCCCACAACCCACCATCTCTCGCCCAATAAACTCCTTCCCACTCCCCCCACAGCCCACCATCTCTCCCCCAATAAACCCCTTCCCATTCCCCCCTCAGCCCATCTCACCCCCAATAAACCCCCTCACACCCCACCATCCCTCCCCCAACAAACCCCCTCCCACTCCCCCCACAACCAACCATCTCTCTCCCAATAAACCCCCTCACATTCCCCCCACAGCCCACCATCTCTCCCCCAATAAACCCCCTCCCATTCCCCCCCACAACCCATCTCTCTCCCAATAAACCCCCTCCCACTCCCCCCACAACCGACCATCTCTCTCCCAATAAACCCCCTCCCACTCCCCCTACAGCCCACCATCTCTCCCCCAATAAACCCCCTCCCATTTCCCCCACAACCCACCATCTCTCCCCCAATAAACCCCCTCCCACTCTCCCCTCAACCCACCATCCCTCCCCCAACAAACCCCCTCCCATTTCCCCCACAGCCCATCTCACCCCCAATAAACCTCCTCCCACATCCCCTGAAACCCCCCCATCCGGTCCCCACAAACCGCACCCCCCCCACCTCCGGGCCCCACAAACCCACCACCCCACCATCCGGTCCCCACAAACCACCCCCCCCAATCCGGTCCCCACACCGCCCCCCAATCCGGTCCCCACACCGCCCCCCAATCCGGTCCCCACAAACCACCCCCCCAACAATCCAGTCCCCACAAACACCCCTACCCCCCCCCCGCCCCACCCCCCCATCCGGTCCCCACAAACCCCCCACCCCCCATCCGGTCCTCACAATCCACCCCCCCCATCCGGTCCCCACAAACCCCCCCCCTCCCCCATCCGGTCCCCACAAACCACCCCACCACCATCTGGTCCCCACAAAACCACCCCCCCCCCCAATCCGGTCCCCACAAACCCGCCCCCCCCATCTGGTCCCCACAAAACCCCCTCCCCTTCCATTTTGGCCTTAAATGTGGGAGTCACAATTGGGGAACTTGCGGATGGCACAGTAATTGTGGGTGTGGTTGAGAATGAAGAGGATACTGTCAACTCCACACTGATATCAAAGCTTTGGTGGAGTGGGTGGAAAAGTGGCAGATGGAATTCAATCGGGAAAAGTGGGAGGTAATGCATTTGGGGAGGGCAAACAATGTCAGGGAATGCTCAATAACCGGGAGGATATTAAGAGGGGGTTGAGGAAGTGAGGGACCTTGGACTGCATGTCTGCAGGTCCCTGGAGGTGGCAGGACAGGTGGATAAGGTGGTAAAGAAAGCATATGGAATGCTTTCCTTTATTGGACAAGGTATTGAATATAACAGCAGGGATGTAATGCTGGAACTATGTAAAATGCTGGTTAGGCCACATCTGGAATTTTGTGTACAGTTCTGGGCACCACATTACAGGAAAGACCTAATCGCTCTGGAGACACACTGAGGAGATTTACAAGAATTTTTTTGGCTGTGGGTGTTGCTGGCTGGGCCAACATTTATTGCCCATCCCTAATTGCCCTTGAGAAGCTGGTGGTGAGCTGCCTTCTTGAACCGCTGCAGTCCCTGTGGTGTAGGGCTTGAAAATTGTAGCTATGAGGAAAGGTTAGATAGACTGGGGCTGTTTTCCTTAGAACAGAGGAGGCTGAGGGGTGACCACCTGAGTGTACAAAATTATGAGGGGCCTAGATAGGGTAGACGGTAAAGACCTGTTTCCCCTAGCTGAGGGGTCAGTTACCAGGGGGCACAGATTGAAAGTGATTGGTAGAAGGATTAGAGGGGACATGAGGAAAAACTTTTTCACCCAGAGGGTGGTGGGCGTCTGGAATTCACAGCCTAAGTCGGTGGTTGAGGCTGAAACACTCAACTCATTTAAAAGGCACTTGGATCTGCATCTGAACCTGTGAGGCTACAGACCAGGTGCTGGAAAGTGGGATTAAAAACAAGCGGCTAGAGTATGTGTGTGAGAGTGTGTGCATGTGAGAGAGAAAGAGAGAGAGTGTGTGTGTGAGAGAGAGAGTGTGTGTGTGAGAGAAAGAGAGAGGGAGTGTGTATGTGTGAGAAAGTGTGTGAGAGAGAGAGAGTGTATGTGTGAGAGAGAGTGTGTGTGTGTGTGTGTGTGTGAGAGAAAGAGAGAGTGTGTGTGTGAGAGAGTGTGTGTGTGTGAGAGAAAGAGAGAGTGTGTGTGTGAGAGTGTGTGTGTGAGAGAAAGAGAGAGTGTGTGAGAAAGAGAGAGAGAGAGTGTGTGTGTGTGATTGTGAGAGAAAGTGTGATAGAGAGAGTGTGTGTGTGTGTGTGTGTGTGAGAGAGAGTGTGTGTGAGAGAAAGAGAGAGTGTGTGTGTGTGTGTGTATGTGTGTGTGTGAGAGAGAGAGAGAGATTGTGTGTGTGTGTGTGTGTGAGAGAGAGAGTGTGTGTGAGAGAAAGAGAGAGTGTGTGTGTGTGTGTGAGAATGTGTGTGTGAGTGAGAGAGAGATTGTGTGTGTGTGTGTGTGTGTGTGTGTGTGAAAGAATGTGTGTGTGAGTGAGAGAGAGATTGTGTGTGTGTGTGTGTGTGTGTGTGTGTGTGTGTGAGAGAAAGAGGGAGTGAGTGCGAGTGTGTGAAAGAGAGGAGAGAATGTGTATGTGAGAGAGTGTGTGAAAGAGAGAGAATGTGTGTGTGTATGTGTAAGAGAGAGACTGTGCGTGAGAGAGAGAAAGAGAGGCTGTGTGTGTGTGTGTGTGTGTGTGTGTGTGTGTGTGTGTGTGTGTGTGTGTGTGTGTGTGTGTGCGCGCTCGCTGTGGAACACACTGGAATCCACCAGCTCCCACACGCTACAGCTGCAGACACTTGGATCACACCAGAATCCACCAGCAGATGTGCTCGCTGTGGATCACACCGGAATCCACCAGCAGCAGATGTGCTCGCTGTGGATCACACCGGAATCCACCAGCAGCAGATGTGCTCGCTGTGGATCACACCGGAATCAACCAGCAGCAGATGTGCTCACTGTGGATCACACCGGAATCCACCAGCAGCAGATGTGCTCACTGTGGATCACACCGGAATCCACCAGCAGATGTGCTCGCTGTGGATCACACTGGAATCCACCAGCAGCAGATGGGCTTGCTGTGGATCACACCGGAATCCACCAGCAGCAGATGTGCTTGCTGTGGATCACACTGGAATCCACCAGCAGATGTGCTCGCTGTGGATCACACTGGAATCCACCAGCAGCAGATGTGCTTGCTGTGGATCACACTGGAATCCACCAGCTCCCACACGCTACAGCTGCAACACATCACCTGGCCTGTCATCTTTATATTGTTTAGAGGGTGGGGGGTGGGGCCTTAAAACCCACCAAGTGCCTTCCTGCACACCTCATTAATGCCTCTGAACCTCTTGGGTCTCGCTATCTCTGTCCCCACTCCGCCCTACCTCGATTTAAATCCATTTGCAAAAGAAGCAAATGCAATGTGGGAAGACATTTTTTCACACAGCAAGTGGTTGGGGTCCGGAACACACAGCCTGGAAGTGTGGAGGAGGCAGGTTCAATCGAGGCATTCAGGGCGGCATTGGATGGTTATTTAAATAGAAACAAGGTGCAGGCGTACAGGAAAAAGGCAGGGCAATGGCACAGAATCATGCTGCACATTCGGACAGCTGATGCAGACACAATGGGCCAAAAGGCCTCCTTCTGCAGCAGGACAATTCGGTGATTCTGCCTCAGATATTCTCTCTTGCCTCCACGCAGACTGTCACTGATGAAACCTCCACACACTCGACAGAAGAAGCAGATGATCGGGAAGAGAGAGGACTGAGAATAACACAACAGGATGCTGAATGGGTTAAAAGGAATGTTGAAATGTCGAAGGGCAGATTGCCATATGGGTGTGAACAGCAGCTTTTTCCTGTTGAGATAACACTGAAGTGTGAATGAGTAACACTTCAGTCATTTTCTAATCAGGATGAGCTATTTCAGCATCCACCAAGGATCACTCACTTCTGTAAATGTGACATCGCCAGAACTGCACAATCAGACCCAACCAAACCTGTCACCATGAGACTGACTGACCCATCGATAGTGCAGCCCTGACACTGTGTCACTGACTGACGCATCGATAGTGCAGCCCTGACACTGTGTCACTGACTGACTCATCGATAGTGCGGCCCTGTCACTGTGTCACTGACTGACCCATCTATAGTGCAGCCCTGTCACTGTGTCACTGACTGACTGACCGCTCGATAGTGCGGCCCTGTCACTGTGTCACTGACTGACTGACCCCTTGATAGTGCGGCCCTGTCACTGTGTCACTGACTGACTGACCCCTCGATAGTGCGGCCCTGTCACTGTGTCACTGACTGACCCCTCGATAGTGCAGCCCTGTCACTGTCTCACTGACTGACCCCTCGATAGTGTGGCCCTGTCACTGTGTCACTGACTGACCCCTCGATAGTGCAGCCCTGTCACTGTGTCACTGACTGACCCCTCGATAATGCGGCCCTGTCACTATGTCACTGACTGACTGACCCCTCGATAGTGCGGCCCTGTCACTGTGTCACTGACTGACCCCTCGATAGTGCGGCCCTGTCACTGTGTCACTGACTGACCCCTCGATAGTGCAGACCTGTCACTGTGTCACTGACTGACCCCTCGATAGTGCGGCCCTGTCACTGTGTCACTGACTGACCCATCGATAGTGCGGCCCTGTCACTGTGTCACTGACTGACCCCTCGATAGTGCAGACCTGTCACTGCGTCACTGACTGACCCCTCGATAGTGCGGCCCTGTCACTGTGTCACTGACTGACCCCTCGATAGTGCGGCCCTGTCACTGTGTCACTGACTGACCCCTCGATAGTGCGGCCCTGTCACTGTGTCACTGACTGACTGACCCCTCAATAGTGCGGCCCTGTCACTGTGTCACTGACTGACTGACCCATCGATAGTGCGGCCCTGTCCCTGCGTCACTGACTGACCCCTCGATAGTGTGTCCCGGTCACTGTGTCACTGACTGACTGACCCCTCAATAGTGCGGCCCTGTCACTGTGTCACTGACTGACCCCTCGATAGTGCGGCCCTGTCACTGTGTCACTGACTAACTGACCCCTCGATAGTGCGGCCCTGTCACTGTGTCACTGACTGACCCATCGATAGTGCGGCCCTGTCACTGTGTGACTGACTGACCCCTCGATAGTGCAGCCCTGTCACTGTGTCACTGACTGACTGACCCCTCGATAGTGCGGCCCTGTCACTGTGTCACTGACTGACCCCTCGATAGTGCAGCCCCGTCACTGTGTCACTGACTGACCCCTCGATAGTGCGGCCCTGTCACTGTGTCACTGACTGACCCCTCGATAGTGCGGCCCTGTCACTGTGTCACTGACTGACCCCTCGATAGTGCGGCCCTGTCACTGTGTCACTGACTGACCCCTCGATAGTGTGGCCCTGTCACTGTGTCACTGACTGACTGACCCCTCGATAGTGCGGCCCTGTCACTGTGTCACTGACTGACCCCTCGACAGTGCGGCCCTGTCACTGTGTCACTGACTGACTGACCCCTCGATAGTGCGGCCCTGTCACTGTGTCACTGACTGACCCCTAGATAGTGTCCCTGTCACTGTGTCACTGACTGACCCCTCGATAGTGCAGACCTGTCACTGTGTCACTGACTGACCCCTCGATAGTGCGGCCCTGTCACTGTGTCACTGACTGACTGACCTCTCGATAGTGCGGCCCTGTCACTGTGTCACTGACTGACTGACCCCTCGATAGTGCGGCCCTGTCACTGTGTCACTGACTGACCCCTCGATAGTGCGGCCCTGTCACTGTGTCACTGACTGACTGACCCCTCGATAGTGCGGCCCTGTCACTGTGTCACTGACTGACTGACCCCTCGATAGTGCGGCCCTGTCACTGTGTCACTGACTGACTGACCCCTCGATAGTGCGGCCCTGTCATTGTGTCACTGACTGACTGACCTCTCGATAGTGCGGCCCTGTCACTGTGTCACTGACTGACTGACCCCTCGATAGTGCGGCCCTGTCACTGTGTCACTGACTGACCCCTCGATAGTGCGGCCCTGTCACTGTGTCACTGACGGACTGACCCCTCGATAGTGCAGCCCTGTCACTGTGTCACTGACTGACCCCTTGATAGTGCGGCCCTGTCACTGTGTCACTGACTGACCCCTCGATAGTGCGGCCCTGTCACTGTGTCACTGACTGACCCCTCGATAGTGCGGCCCTGTCACTGTGTCACTGACTGACTGACCCCTCGATAGTGCGGCCCTGTCATTGTGTCACTGACTGACTGACCTCTCGATAGTGCGGCCCTGTCATTGTGTCACTGACTGACTGACCTCTCGATAGTGCGGCCCTGTCACTGTGTCACTGACTGACTGACCCCTCGATAGTGCGGCCCTGTCACTGTGTCACTGACTGACCCCTCGATAGTGCGGCCCTGTCACTGTGTCACTGACTGACTGACCCCTCGATAGTGCAGCCCTGTCACTGTGTCACTGACTGACCCCTTGATAGTGCGGCCCTGTCACTGTGTCACTGACTGACCCCTCGATAGTGCGGCCCTGTCACTGTGTCACTGACTGACCCCTCGATAGTGCGGCCCTGTCACTGTGTCACTGACTGACTGACCCCTCGATAGTGCGGCCCTGTCACTGACTGACTGACCTCTCGATAGTGCGGCCCTGACACTGTGTCACTGACTGACTGAACCCTCGATAGTGCGGCCCTGTCACTGTGTCACTGACTGACTTCTCGATAGTGCGGCCCTGTCACTGTGTCACTGACTGACCCCTCGATAGTGCGGCCGTGACACTGTGTCATTGACTGACCCCTCGATAGTGCGGCCCTGTCACTGTGTCACTGACTGACTGACCCCTCAATAGTGCGGCCCTGTCACTGTGTCACTGACTGACTGACCCCTCGATAGTGCGGCCCTGTCACTGTGTCACTGACTGACCCCTAGATAGTGTCCCTGTCACTGTGTCACTGACTGACCCCTCGATAGTGCAGACCTGTCACTGTGTCACTGACTGACCCCTCGATAGTGCAGCCCTGTCACTGTGTCACTGACTGACCCCTCGATAGTGCGGCCCTGTCACTGTGTCACTGACTGACCCCTCGATAGTGCGGCCCTGTCACTGTGTCACTGACTGACTGACCCCTCGATAGTGCAGCCCTGTCACTGTGTCACTGACTGACCCCTTGATAGTGCGGCCCTGTCACTGTGTCACTGACTGACCCCTCGATAGTGCGGCCCTGTCACTGTGTCACTGACTGACCCCTCGATAGTGCGGCCCTGTCACTGTGTCACTGACTGACTGACCCCTCGATAGTGCGGCCCTGTCACTGTGTCACTGACTGACTGACCTCTCGATAGTGGGCCCTGACACTGTGTCACTGACTGACTGAACCCTCGATAGTGCGGCCCTGTCACTGTGTCACTGACTGACTTCTCGATAGTGCGGCCCTGTCACTGTGTCACTGACTGACCCCTCGATAGTGCGGCCGTGACACTGTGTCATTGACTGACCCCTCGATAGTGCGGCCCTGTCACTGTGTCACTGACTGACTGACCCCTCAATAGTGCGGCCCTGTCACTGTGTCACTGACTGACTGACCCCTCGATAGTGCGGCCCTGTCACTGTGTCACTGACTGACCCCTAGATAGTGTCCCTGTCACAGTGTCACTGACTGACCCCTCGATAGTGCAGACCTGTCACTGTGTCACTGACTGACCCCTCGATAGTGCAGCCCTGTCACTGTGTCACTGACTGACCCCTCGATAGTGCGGCCCTGTCACTGTGTCACTGACTGACCCCTCGATAGTGCGGCCCTGTCACTATGTCACTGACTGACTGACCCCTCGATAGTGCAGCCCTGTCACTGTGTCACTGACTGACCCCTCGATAGTGCAGCCTTGTCACTGTGTCACTGACTGACCCCTCGATAGTGCGGCCCTGTCACTGTGTCACTGACTGACCCCTCGATAGTGCGGCCCTGTCACTGTGTCACTGACTGACCCCTCGATAGTGCGGCCCCGTCACTGTGTCACTGACTGACCCCTCGATAGTGCGGCCCCGTCACTGTGTCACTGACTGACTGACCCCTCGATAGTGCGGCCCTGTCACTGTGTCACTGACTAACCTCTCAATAGATCAAGAGTCTCGCAGTGACAGGCCGCACTGTCTCTTTTATTAACTGACCGCTGACCTCTTGCATTCTTATTGTCCACCCGTACTCACCATGCCAGTGTTAAGGTTCCTGTCCACTTTGCAGAAGGTATGTGGAGGTGACTCTCCCTTGCTGGGCATAATGATGCAGATGTCAGTGAGTGCCAGCGTGCTGTGTGCCTGGCAATCTGCGGCTCTCCGATAGGTGATGAAGGTGCGCTGCTGCAGACTGGATCCCCCACCGCTGACATGGGCTGCTCGACTGTAGGGAGTGGTCTCGATGATGCTGCATCCTGGTTTCAGTCTGTCCTTCCCCTCACACAGGACCCTGCAGTTGAACACCACCAGACAGAGTCAAATTGATCCACATGGTCAACACAGGCCAGCTACAAACTCGACGCACCGAACCACAGGTTCTCACTGATCCCGGGCAGCACAAGGAGGCTTTCCCCTCGCAGACACCCCCCACCCCCAACACCAACGCCCCCACCCCACCCCACCGTCTCTGCGCCAGATTCCCAAACAAGTCCCCGTTCCTGATCCCGCTCCTCAAAGGCTGCTGGATATTGGATGAAAAACAGGAGGGGCAGCAAAGTCCACGGACACTCCCATTCCACCCCAACGCTCCCCTCCCCCACCCCACCCCCCCCTATTCAGGGCAGTGAGGGGTGGGGGGCAGGAGGGCATCACCTGCCCTGGCCAGAGCCACAGGCCCTGCACCAACTGGGGTGAACTTTAGGACCCAGGGAACCAGGCACGACTCCAAAATCCTTTTGGTGGAAATAGTAACAGAACTGAAAGCGGCTTTTAAAAATAACCAATCGCCATGGCAACAGGACAAGGGTGCGGGGTGGGGGGGGGAGGGGGTGGAGAACGGAAGTTCGAAAACTGCACACTTGGTGGGATACAGGAGTCAAACCAGACTCCGCCCCCTCCTCGGGGTACAGGACAGTCAAACCAGACTCCGCCCCCTCCGCTGGACACGGGACAGTCAAACCAGACTCCGCCCACTCCGCTGGATACGGGACAGTCAAACCAGACTCCACCCCCTCCGCTGGATACGGGACAGTCAAACCAGACTCCGCCCACTCCGCTGGATACGGGACAGTCAAACCAGACTCCGCCCCCTCCGCTGGACACGGACAGTCAAACCAGACTCCGCCCCCTCCACGGGATACGGGACAGTCAAACCAGACTCCGCCCCCTCCTCGGGATACAGGACAGTCAAACCAGACTCCGCCCCCTCCTCGGGATACGGGACAGTCAAACCAGACTCCACCCCCTCCGCTGGATACGGGACAGTCAAACCAGACTCCGCCCCCTCCGCTGGATACGGGACAGTCAAACCAGACTCCGCCCCCTCCGCTGGACACGGACAGTCAAACCAGACTCCACCCCCTCCACGGGATACGGGACAGTCAAACCAGACTCCGCCCCCTCCTCGGGATACAGGACAGTCAAACCAGACTCCGCCCCCTCCGCTGGATACGGGACAGTCAAACCAGACTCCCCCCCCTCCTCGGGATACAGGACAGTCAAACCAGACTCCGCCCCCTCCGCTGGATACGGGACAGTCAAACCAGACTCCGCCCACTCCGCTGGATACAGGACAGTCAAACCAGACTCTGCCCACTCCGCTGGATACAGGACAGTCAAACCAGACTCCGCCCCCTCCGCTGGACACGGACAGTCAAACCAGACGGACAGTCAAACCAGACTCCGCCCCCTCCACGGGATACAGGACAGTCAAACCAGACTCCGCCCCCTCCGCTGGACATGGACAGTCAAACCAGACTCCGCCCCCTCCGCTGGACACGGGACAGTCAAACCAGACTCCGCCCCCTCCTCGGGATACAGGACAGTCAAACCAGACTCCGCCCCCTCCTCGGGATACAGGACAGTCAAACCAGACTCCGCCCCCTCCGCTGGACACGGGACAGTCAAACCAGACTCCGCCCCCTCCTCGGGATACAGGACAGTCAAACCAGACTCCGTCCCCTCCTCGGGATACAGGACAGTCAAACCAGACTCCGCCCCCTCCTCGGGATACAGGACAGTCAAACCAGACTCCGTCCCCTCCTCGGGATACAGGACAGTCAAACCAGACTCCGCCCCCTCCTCGGGATACAGGACAGTCAAACCAGACTCCGCCCCCTCCTCGGGATACAGGACAGTCAAACCAGACTCCGCCCCCTCCTCGGGATACAGGACAGTCAAACCAGACTCCGCCCCCTCCGCTGGATACGGGACAGTCAAACCAGACTCCGCCCCCTCCTCGGGATACAGAACAGTCAAACCAGACTCCGCCCTCTCCTCGGGATACGGGACAGTCAAACCAGACTCCGCCCCCTCCGCTGGATACGGGACAGTCAAACCAGACTCCGCCCCCTCCACGGGATACAGGACAGTCAAACCAGACTCCGCCCCCTCCTCGGGATACGGGACAGTCAAACCAGACTCCGCCCCCTCCTCGGGATACGGGACAGTCAAACCAGACTCCGCCCCCTCCTCGGGATATGGGACAGTCAAACCAGACTCCGCCCCCTCCGCGAGATACAGGACAGTCAAACCAGACTCCGCCCCCTCCGCTGGATACGGGACAGTCAAACCAGACTCCGCCCCCTCCTCGGGATACGGGACAGTCAAACCAGACTCCGCCCCCTCCGCTGGATACGGGACAGTCAAACCAGACTCCGCCCCCTCCTCGGGATACGGGACAGTCAAACCAGACTCCGCCCCCTCCGCTGGATACGGGACAGTCAAACCAGACTCCGCCCCCTCCTCGGGATACAGGACAGTCAAACCAGACTCCGCCCCCTCCGCTGGATACGGGACAGTCAAACCAGACTCCGCCCCCTCCGCTGGATACGGGACAGTCGAACCAGACTCCACCCCCTCCGCTGGATACGGGACAGTCAAACTAGACTCCGCCCCATCCGCAGGATACAGGACAGTCAAACCAGACTCCGCCCCCTCCACTGGATACGGGACAGTCAAACCAGACTCCGCCCCCTCCGCTGGACACGGACAGTCAAACCAGACTCCGCCCCCTCCACGGGATACGGGACAGTCAAACCAGACTCCGCCCCCTCCTCGGGATACAGGACAGTCAAACCAGACTCCGCCCCCTCCGCTGGATACGGGACAGTCAAACCAGACTCCGCCCCCTCCTCGGGATACAGGACAGTCAAACCAGACTCCGCCCTCTCCGCTGGATACGGGACAGTCAAACCAGACTCCGCCCCCTCCTCGGGATACAGGACAGTCAAACCAGACTCCGCCCCCTCCGCTGGATACGGGACAGTCAAACCAGACTCCGCCCCCTCCGCTGGATACGGGACAGTCGAACCAGACTCCACCCCCTCCGCTGGATACGGGACAGTCAAACTAGACTCCGCCCCATCCGCAGGATACAGGACAGTCAAACCAGACTCCGCCCCCTCCACTGGATACAGGACAGTCAAACCAGCCCCCGCACACTCAGCTGGATACAGGACAGTCAAACCAGCCCCTGCACATTAAGCGGGATACACGACAGTCAAACCAGACCCCGCACACTCAGTGGGATACAGGACAGTCAAACCAGTCCCCGCACACTCGGCTAGATACAGGACAGTCAAACCAGTCCCCGCACACTCGGCTAGATACAGGACAGTCAAACCAGACCCCGCACACTCAGCGGGATACAGGAAAGTCAAAACAACCCCCGCACACTCGGCGGGATACAGGACAGTCAAACCAGCCCCCGCACACTTAGCGCGATACAGGACAGTCAAACCAGCCCCAACACACTTCGCGGGATACAGGACAGTCAAACCAGTCCCCGCACACTTGGTGGGATACAGGACAGTCAAACCAGCCCCAACACAATCACAGTATCACACAGTGCAGACGAGGCCCTTCGGCCCATCAAGTCTGCCCCGAATGAGAAACACCTGACCTACCTACCTAATCCCATTTACCAGCACTTGGCCCATAGCCTTGAATGTTATGACGTGCCAAGTGCTCATCCAGGTACTCTTTAAAGGATGTGAGGCAACCCGCCTCCACCACCCTCCCAGGCAGCGCATTCCAGACCCTCACCACCCTCTGGGTAAAAAAGTTTTTCCTCACATCCCCCCTAAACCTCCTGCCCCTCACCTTGAACTTATGTCCCCTCGTGACTGACCCTTCAACTAAGGGGAACAGCTGTTCCCTACCAACCCTGTCCATGCCCCTCATAATCTTGTACACCTCGATCAGGTCGCCCCTCAGTCTTCTCTGCTCCAACGAAAATAACCCAGTCTATCCAACCTCTCTTCATAACTTAAATGTTTCATCCCAGGCAACATCCTGGTGAATCCCCTCTGCACCCCCTCCAGTGCAATCACATCCTTCCTATAATGTGGCGACCAGAACTGCACACAGTACTCCAGCTGTGGCCTCACCAAGGTTCTATACAACTCCAACATGACCTCCCTACTTTTGTAATCTATGCCTCGATTGATAAAGGCAAGTGTCCCATATGCCTTTTTCACCACCCCACTAACATGCCTCTCTACCTTCAGAGATCTATGGACACAAGCCAAGGTCCCTTTGTTCCTCAGAACTTCCTAGTGCCATGCCATTCATTGAATACTTCCTTGTCAAATTATTCCTTCCAAAGTGTATCACCTCACACTTTTCAGGGTTAAATTCCATCTGCCACTTATCTGCCCATTTGACCATCCCGTCTATATCTTCCTGTAGCCCAAGACACTCAACCTCACTGTTAACCACCCGGCCAATCTTTGTGTCATCCGCAAACTTACTAATCCTACCCCCCACATAGTCATCTATGTCGTTTATATAAATGATGAATAATAGGGGACCCAGCACAGATCCCTGTGGTATACTACTGGACACTGGCTTCCAGTCACTAAAGCATCCTTCTGTCATCACCCTCTGTCTCCTACAACTAAGCCAATTTTGAATCCACCTTATCAAATTACCCTGTATCCCATGTGCATTTACCTTCTTTATAAGTCTCCCATGTGGGACCTTGTCAAAGGCTTTGCTGAAATCCATATAAACTACATTAACTGCACTACCCTCATCTACACACCTGGTCACCTCCTCAAAAAATTCAATCAAATTTGTTAGGCATGACCTCCCTCTGACAAAGCCATGCTGACTATCCCTGATCAAACCTTGCCTCTACAAGTGGAGATAGATTCTCTCCTCCAGAACTTTCTCCAATAATTTCCCTACCACTGACGTGAGACTCACTGGCCTGTAGTTCCCTGGCTTATCTCTACAACCCTTCTTAAATAGCGGAACCACATTAGCTGTTCTCCAGTCCTCTGGCACCTCCCCTGTGGCCAGAGAGAAATTAAAAATTTGGGTCAGAGTCTCTGCGATCTCCTCCCTTGCCTCCCTCAGCAGTCTGGGACACAAATCATCCGGAGCTTGAGATCTGTCCACTTTTAAGCCTGCCAACACCTCCAATACCTTGTCACTCCCTTTATCAATTTACTCAGGAACCTCGCAGTGTATGGGATACAGGACAGTCAAACCAGCCCCCGCACACTCGGCTAGATACAGGACAGACAAACCTGCCCCCGCACACTCGGTGGGATACAGGACAGACAAACCAGCCCCCGCACACTCGGTGGGATACAGTACAGACAAACCAGCCCCCGCACACTCAGCTAGATACAGGACAGACAAACCAGCCCCCGCACACTCGGCGGGATACAGGACAGACAAACCAGCCCCTGCACACTCAGCTAGATACAGGACAGACAAACCAGTCCCCGCACACTCAGCTAGATACAGGACAGACAAACCAGCCCCCGCACACTCGGCGGGATACAGGACAGACAAACCAGCCCCTGCACACTCAGCTAGATACAGGACAGACAAACCAGTCCCCGCACACTCGGTGGGATACAGGACAGACAAACCAGCCCCCGCACACTCGGCTAGATACAGGACAGTCAAACCAGTCCCCGCACACTCGGTGGGATACAGGACAGACAAACCAGCCCCCGCACACTCAGCGGGATACAGGACAGACAAACCAGCCCCCGCACACTCGGCGGGATACAGGACAGACAAACCAGCCCCCGCACACTCGGCGGGATACAGAACAGACAAACCAGTCCCCGCACACTCGGCTAGATACAGGACAGTCAAACCAGTCCCCGCACACTCGGTGGGATACAGGACAGACAAACCAGTCCCCGCACACTCGGTGGGATACAGGACAGACAAACCAGCCCCCGCACACTCAGCTAGATACAGGACAGACAAACCAGCCCCCGCACACTCGGCGGGATACAGGACAGACAAACCAGCCCCCGCACACTCAGCTAGATACAGGACAGACAAACCAGTCCCCGCACACTCGGTGGGATACAGGACAGACAAACCAGCCCCCGCACACTCAGCTAGATACAGGACAGACAAACCAGTCCCCGCACACTCGGCGGGATACAGGACAGACAAACCAGTCCCCGCACACTCGGCTAGGTACAGGACAGACAAACCAGCCCCCGCACATTCGGCGGGATACAGGACAGACAAACCAGTCCCCGCACACTCGGCTAGATACAGGACAGTCAAACCAGTCCCCGCACACTCGGTGGGATACAGGACAGACAAACCAGCCCCTGCACACTCAGCGGGATACAGGACAGACAAACCAGCCCCCGCACACTCGGCGGGATACAGGACAGACAAACCAGTCCCCGCACACTTGGCTAGATACAGGACAGTCAAACCAGTCCCCGCACACTCGGTGGGATACAGGACAGACAAACCAGCCCCAACACACTCGGTGGGATACAGGACAGACAAACCAGCCCCAACACACTCGGTGGGATACAGGACAGACAAACCAGTCCCCGCACACTTGGCTAGATACAGGACAGTCAAACCAGTCCCCGCACACTCGGTGGGATACAGGACAGACAAACCAGCCCCAACACACTCGGTGGGATACAGGACAGACAAACCAGCCCCAACACACTCGGTGGGATACAGGACAGACAAACCAGCCCCAACACACTCGGTGGGATACAGGACAGACAAACCAGCCCCCGCACACTCGGTGGGATACAGGACAGACAAACCAGCCCCAACACACTCGGTGGGATACAGGACAGACAAACCAGCCCCAACACACTCGGTGGGATACAGGACAGACAAACCAGCCCCAACACACTCGGTGGGATACAGGACAGACAAACCAGCCCCAACACACTCGGTGGGATACAGGACAGACAAACCAGCCCCAACACACTCGGTGGGATACAGGACAGACAAACCAGCCCCAACACACTCGGTGGGATACAGGACAGACAAACCAGTCCCCGCACACTCGGCGGGATACAGGACAGACAAACCAGCCCCCTCCCCAGCAGCTGGGTGTCCCATCACCGCAGCCAAAGTCCCCGTAGCCGGAGCTCCCGCTCCCGTCATCCCTGCCCCTGTCCCCTCAGCTGGAGCCCCATTCAGCCCCTCGAGCCTGTTCCGCAGGTCCAGGAGGAGGCCATTCAGCCCCTCGAGCCTGTTCCGCAGGTCCAGGAGGAGGCCATTCAGCCCCTTGAGCCTGTTCCGCAGGTCCAGGAGGAGGCCATTCAGCCCCTCGAGCCTGTTCCGCAGGTCCAGGAGGAGGCCATTCAGCCCCCTTGAGCTTGCTTCATCCATCAATGAGATTGTGACTCCAATGATACTTGGTGACTTACCCAAGATCGATGAGTGGTAATTTCTCCCTGCTCCGTCTGTAGCACAGGAACATGTGCGAGGTGGTGAGGAGGCCACAGTTGAGGTCTGCAGATTGTCCGCTGGGTGTGGTCTCAATGCAGGTGAAGCCCTCAGGTACCTCCTCGCCCTGGGAGCGGATGATGATGGCCACGTCAGCGATGGGCTCGAGGGGCCTGGCCAGTTTCGGGGTTCCCTCCTCCAGAGGTTTGGAGACATCAGTCAGACCGGCCACCACAAAGTAATCGATGAGCTGGGGGGAATTCTCCTCCGCCATGGCTACATCTGCAAAAGAGAGCGGAGGGAATGAACATCAGCACCCAGGACCTTCCTGCCCGCCTCCCTCAGCCCTGCAGCCTCCCTCCCTCAGCCTCTCTCCAGACACAGCCTTGCTCAGAATCTGACAACTCCCACTGGAACAGTAGCAGAGGCTGGGCTGATGGCGCCCACAGTCAAATAGCCCACCAACACTTGACCAGAAGATGCTGAGGGTACGTGTGCAGCCGGATCGTGGGATCTCACTGTGCACACGTTCACCTACATAACGACTCACCACATTCGGAAGTTTTCCTGCCCAGATACAATATGACGGGACAGAGGCCATCGGTGCTGACACCAGACGAACGCTCTGTGCGGACTCATCCACGCAAGCACTGATCTCCAGAATGGAAGAGACAGTATTTCATCTAGAAAGCAGATAAAGATGTGGGAAGCTACGGAGTCACTCCCATCACAAGCCAACAGGGTTTTTAGTCGCACACAGGAAAGGCCCTGCAGCCAGAAAGAGAGAAATGAGACAACCCCACGACGACGTGAGTCAGGGAGGGAGGTTCTCAAAGGGAAGCGGCCACTCTTTGGTCCTTAACAGAGATATGATGCCCGACAATCAGCAGCCAGGCTGCTTATCACTCACAACTTCGTCACCTTCTGCACTCACACAGATGCCAAACAGAACACAATCGTGTAGCTGACACTTCTGGAGTACGAACCAGCAATCGTCAAAGTGACAGACCGGTCCCCACCAGTACTGTACCCCAGTGTTATACAGTGACAGACCTGTCCCCACCAGTACTGTACCCCAGTGTTATACAGTGACAGAGCCGTCCCCACCAGTACTGTACCCCAGTGTTATACAGTGACAGACCTGTCCCCACCAGTACTGCACCCCAGTGTTATACAGTGACAGACCCTTCCCCACCAGTACTGTACCCCAGTGTTATACAGTGACAGACCCCTCTCCACCAGTACTGTACCCCAGTGTTATACAGTGACAGACCTGTCCCCACCAGTACTGTACCCCAGTGTTATACAGTGACAGACCTGTCCCCACCAGTACTGTACCCCAGTGTTATACAGTGACAGACCTGTCCCCAACCATACTGTACCCCAGTGTTATACATTGACAGACCTGTCCCCAACCATACTGTACCCCAGTGTTATACAGTGACAGACCTGTCCCCACAGTTACTGTACTCCAGTGTTATACAGTGACAGACCGGTTCTCACCAGTACTGTACCCCAGTGTTATACAGTGAGAGACCTGTCCCCACAGTTACTGTACCCCAGTGTTATACAGTGACAGACCTGTCCCCACCAGTACTGTACCCCAGTGTTATACAGTGACAGACCCGTCCCCACCAGTACTGTACCCGTGTTATACAGTGACAGACCTGTCCCCACCCATACTGTACCCCAGTGTTATACAGTGACAGACCTGTCCCCACCAGTACTGTACCCCAGTGTTATACAGTGACAGACCCGTCCCCACCAGTACTGCACCCGTGTTATACAGTGACAGACCTGTCCCCACCAGTACTGTACCCGTGTTATACAGTGACAGACCCGTCCCCACCAGTACTGCACCCGTGTTATACAGTGATAGACCTGTCCCCACCAGTACTGTACCCCAGTGTTACACAGTGACAGACCTGTCCCCACCAGTACTGTACCCGTGTTATACAGTGACAGACCCGTCCACACCAGTACTGTACCCCAGTGTTACACAATGACAGACCTGCCCCCACCAGTACTGTACCCATGTTATACAGTGACAGACCCCTCTCCACCAGTACTGTACCGCAGTGTTATACAGTGACAGACCTTTCCCCACCAGTACTGTACCCCAGTGTTATACAGTGACAGACCCGTCCACACCAGTACTGTACCCCAGTGTTACACAATGACAGACCTGCCCCCACCAGTACTGTACCCCAGTGTTACACAGTGACAGACCTGTCCCCACCAGTACTGTACCCCAGTGTTATACAGTGACAGACCCGTCCCCACTAGTACTGTACCCCAGTGTTATACAGTGACAGACCTGTCCCCACCAGTACTGTACCCCAGTGTTATACAGAGACAGACCCAACCCCACCAGTACTGTACCCCAGTGTTATACAGTGACAGACCTGTCCCCACCAGTACTGTACCCCAGTGTTATACAGAGACAGACCCGACCCCACCAGTACTGTACCCCAGTGTTATACAGTGACAGACCCATGCCCACCAGTACTGTACCCCAGTGTTATACAGTGACAGACCCGACCCCACCAGT
Organism: Isurus oxyrinchus; assembly: GCA_026770705.1. Taxonomy (NCBI): domain Eukaryota; kingdom Metazoa; phylum Chordata; class Chondrichthyes; order Lamniformes; family Lamnidae; genus Isurus; species Isurus oxyrinchus. Next base: position 50,293 of record JANJGN010001599.1, read on the forward strand.
ACTGTACCCCAGTGTTATACAGTGACAGACCTGTCCCCACCAGTACTGTACCCCAGTGTTATACAGAGACAGACCCGACCCCACCAGTACTGTACCCCAGTGTTATACAGTGACAGACCCGACCCCACCAGTACCATACCCCAGTGTTGTACAGTGGCAGACCTGTCCCTACCTGCACTGTGCCGATGGTTGCAAGGCACTACCCAGTTTTAGAATCTACAGCCATTTCTGACGAAGGGTTCAGCTTCTTCCTCTCTCTGTAGATGCTGCAAGACCTGCTAAGTATTGCCAGCATTTATGCTTATTTCTTTACAGCTGAGAGCTAACCTGTGCCAGTGAGGAGCCTGTGAAAGTTTCACCCCTGTAGTTAATGTGACTGAAATCGGCTGCCATGAGTGTACAGCTGGAGATCCAATTGCCTGTTTAAATCTAAGGCCTGCTCCAACCGGTTACACTGGGGACTGTGCAAAGCATCAGCTCTCATGTGGGCACAGATACACAGGGATGAGCGCAAACCTAAAACATGCAGGCTCGACAAGGCTCCCTCAATCTCTTGCAGCACACAAACCACAGCCGAATACTCACCGGAACCAGCAGAGAGCTGCTCGGTGGAACTCCACTAATCCAACAGCTGAGCTAAAAGGACAGATCGACAGTGTTACAGGCGGGAACACTGGAACACTGCCAACACCAAGAGGCAGTGTACTCTGTACTGCTGACTCTGTCTCTCTGCCTCATAACTCAAGCACATTTCCTCATTTCAGTCCAACTTGACCTGCTTCGCTCTGACTCTTCACCCTTTGCTGACTTCTCCTTTGCTCACATCGCTTTCCCCATGTTACTTTACTCCACCCCAGTGAGAGTCAGCACCTTCAGGAGAGGAGGGGGACCTGTACCCCAGTGAGAGTCAGCACCTTCAGGAGAGGAGGGGGACCTGTACCCCAGTGAGAGTCAGCACCTTCAGGAGAGGAGGGGGACCTGTACCCCAGTGAGAGTCAGCACCTTCAGGAGAGGAGGGGGACCTGTACCCCAGTGAGAGTCAACACCTTCAGGAGAGGAGGGGGACCCGTACCCCAGTGACAGTCAGCACATTCAGGAGAGGAGGGGAACCTGTACCCCAGTGAGAGTCAGCACCTTCAGACAGGAAGGGGAGAGAAACAGGAAAACCGGACCATAACGAGATCTAATTTTGAAGCTTGGAGCCATGAGGGTGATGTGTGTTGCTCATGATCATGCCAGTGTTGCATGGGAGCCTGGTACTTTCTGTCACAGGAATATCACAGTCTCCTTTGTTGCTGTGCTGGCTGACAGGCTGTTCATTCAGGCCAGGGTGAAGTCTCTCTCTCTCTCTCTCTGTGCCACAGGAAAGGAACACACAGTGCAAACACTGGGGCAATAGAAGCCCAATCATCCCAGTAACATTTCAATCTCACTGCTCCCAACCTTCCCCTCTCCACAATCTGCTGTGTAGAGATTCTAACTTCCTCAGAGTAACACACACAGCTGCGATCAGAAACAGCACAACTGTCCCTTTCTCAATACACGAAGCCTAGATTCAAATTCCAAACACAGCCACTTCCTTCAGTTACTATGAGGGTGGGAAATGCTCCTGAAACCTGTACCCCAGTGAAAGTCAGCACCTTCAGGAGAGGAGGGGGACCTGTACCCCAGTGAGAGTCAGCACCTTCAGGAGAGGAGGGGGACCTGTACCCCAGTGAGAGTCAGCACCTTCAGGAGAGGAGGGGGACCTGTACCCCAGTGAGAGTCAGTACCTTCAGGAGAGGAGGGGGACCTGTACCCCAGTGAGAGTCAGCACCTTCAGGAGAGGAGGGGGACCTGTACCCCAGTGAGAGTCAGCACCTTCAGGAGAGGAGGGGGACCTGTACCCCAGTGAGAGTCAGCACCTTCAGGAGAGGAGGCGGTAGTGAGAGTGAGAACATGGCAGAAGATAACAGATGCTGTGTCTAAGATTTAGAAGAAAAGCAATGCAGCAGCTCTGGGGCTTTATGTTGCTTTGCCACCAATACTCACCCTGTGTAACCACCATCTCTGCAGAGATGTCCCGTTTAATGAGTTAAATCTTTTCCTTCACCTCTTACACCACTGAATCTGTCCAAACTCTCAGCTACAATCTGGCAAATGGACTTTGTAACTTTCGTCAGCTTGGCAATCCCTGTCTTCACAATCCAACACTGAGCCCAAACAGGTCAGGAAATCACAGCAGGAAACAGCGCAACATCCCATCCAGATAGTCTGCTGACACTTCCTTCAGTCTGTCAAGCAAGTCACTGCCTGAGCTGTGCGAAAGCATCTGGACACAGAATCCCCGAACCTTGCCTCGCTTTTAAAATGCTTGATCTTGTGCTCACTGCTCAGACTGTTCTAAGCACAGGCAGTTCGGAACGTGAGGTCGTGTCCAGTGACACCTCCCATCACCCCCAACTCACCCTCAACCAGACGCCACTCATCACGTGTGAGACCAGGATGTGGCGGGCATCTGAGTTGGTGAGGGAGTGAGGGGGTGGGGGCGTAGGGAGTGAGGGGGTGGGAAGAGGGGTGGGGTGGGGGGGGAGAAAAGGGGTGGGGGAGAAAAGGGGTGGGGGGAGAAAAGGGGTGGGGGGAAGGGGTGGGGGGGTGAAAGGGGTGGGAGGGGGGGAAAGGGGTGGGGGGGTGAAAGGGGTGGGGGGTGAAAGGGGTGGGGGGGGAAGGGGTGGGGGGAAGGGGTGGGGGGGAAGGGGTGGGGGGGAAGGGGTGGGGGGGAAGGGGTGGGGGGCGAAGGGGTGGGGGGGGAAGGGGTGGGGGGGAAGGGGTGGGGGGGAACGGGTGGGGGGGAACGGGTGGGGGGGAAAGGGGTGGGGGGAAAGGGGTGGGGGGAAAGGGGTGGGGGGGAAAGGGGTGGGGGGGAAAGGGGTGGGGGGGAAAGGGGTGGGGGGGGAAAGGGGTGGGGGGGAAAGGGTGGGGGGGAAGGAGTGGGGGGGAAGGAGTGGGGGGAAAGGGGTGGGGGGAAGGGGTGGGGGGAAAGGGGTGGGGGGGGAAAGGGGTGGGGGGGGAAAGGGGTGGGGGGGGGAAGGGGTGGGGGTGGGAAAGGGGTGGAGGGGGAAAGGGGTGGGGGGAAGGGGTGGGGGGAAAAGGGGTGGGGGGGAAAGGGGTGGGGAGGGAAAGGTGGGGGGGAAAGGTGGGGGGGGGGAAGCGGTGGGGGGTGAAAGGGGTGGGGGGGAAGGGGTGGGGGGAAGGGGTGGGGGGGGAAAGCGGTGGGGGGGGAAAGGGGTGGGGGGAAAGGGTGGGGGGGAAGGGGTGGGGGGGAAGGGGTGGGGGGGGAAGGGGTGGGGGGGAAGGGGTGGGGGGAAGGGGTGGGGGGGGGAAGGGGTGGGGGGGGGAAGGGGTGGGGGGGAAGGGGTGGAGGGGAAGGGGTGGGGGGGGGAAGGGAAGGGGTAGGGGGGGGGAAGGGGTGGGGGAGCAAGGGGTGGGGGGGGGGAAGGGGAGGGGGGGAAAGGCAAACGGAGAGAGAAACGCAAAAAGTGCATCATTGGCAAAAGGTGAGATATCGGAGAAGCTCAGCCTGAGGGAGAGAGCAAAGAACAGGGAAAGCAGAGGAACCAGCACCTTCAGGAGAGGCGGGGGACCTGTACCCCAGTGAGAGTCAGCACCTTCAGGAGAGGAGGGGGACCTGTACCCCAGTGAGAGTCAGCACCTTCAGGAGAGGAGGGGGACCTGTACCCCAGTGAGAGTCAGCACCTTCAGGAGAGGAGGGGGACCTGTACCCCAGTGAGAGTCAGCACCTTCAGGAGAGGAGGGGGACCTGTACCCCAGTCAGAGTCAGCACCTTCAGGAGAGGAGGGGGACCTGTACCCCCGTGAGAGTCAGCACCTTCAGGAGAAGAAGGGGCCCCTGTACCCCAGTGAGAGTCAGCACCTTCAGGAGAGGAGGGGGACCTGAACCCCAGTGAGAGTCAGCACCTTCAGGAGAAGAAGGGGCCCCTGTACCCCAGTGAGAGTCAGCACCTTCAGCAGAGGAGGGGGACCTGTACCCCAGTGAGAGTCAGCACCTTCAGAAAAGGAGGGGGACCTGTACCCCAGTGAGAGTCAGCACCTTCAGGAGAGGAGGGGGACCCGTACCCCAGTGAGAGTCAGCACCTTCAGGAGAGGAGGGGGACCCCGTACCCCAGTGAGAGTCAGCACCTTCAGGAGAGGAGGGTGTCCTGCACCCCAGTGAGAGTCAGCACCTTTAGGAGAGGAGGGGGACCTGTACCCGAGTGAGAGTCAGCACCTTCAGGAGAAGAAGGGGCCCCTGTACCCCAGTGAGAGTCAGCACCTTCAGGAGAGGAGGGGGACCCGTACCCCAGTGAGAGTCAGCACCTTCAGGAGAGGAGGGGGACACCGTACCCCAGTGAGAGTCAGCACCTTCAGGAGAGGAGGGGGACCTGTACCCCAGTGAGAGTCAGGACATTCAGGAGAGGAGGGGGACCTGTACCCCAGTGAGAGTCAGCACCTTCAGGAAAGGAGGGGGACCTGTACCCCAAAAAGTGTCAGCACCTAAGGGAGAGGTGGGTGACCTGTACCCCAGTGAGAGTCAGCACATTCAGGAGAGGAGGGTGACCTGCACCCCAGTGAGATTCAGCACCTTCAGGAGAGGAGGGGGACCTGTACCCCAGTGAGAGTCAGCACTTCAGGAGAGGCGGGGGACCTGTACCCCAGTGAGAGACAGCACCTTCAGGAGAGGAGGGGGACCGGTACCCCAGTGAGAGTCAGCACATTCAGGAGAGGAGCGGGACCTGCACCCTAGTGAGAGTCAGCACCTTCAGGAGAGGAGGGGGACTTGTACCCCAGTGAGAGTCAGCACCTTCAGGAGAGGAGGGGGTCCTGTACCCCAGTGAGAGTCAGCACATTCAGGAGAGGAGGGGGACCTGCACCCCAGTGAGAGTCAGCACCCTCAGGAGAGGAGGGGGACCTGTACCCCAGTGAGAGTCAGCACTTCAGGAGAGGAGGGGGACCTGCACCCCAGTGAGAGTCAGCACCTTCAGGAGAGGAGGGGGACCTGTACCCCAGTGAGAGTCAGCACTTCAGGAGGGGGACCTGCACCCCAGTGAGAGTCAGCACCTTCAGGAGAGGAGGGGGACCTATACCTCAGTGAGAGTCAGCACCTTCAGGAGAGGAGGGGGACCCGTAACCCAGTGAGAGTCAGCAACTTCAGGAGAGGAGGGGGACCTGTACCCCAGTGAGAGTCAGCACCTTCAGGAGAGGAGGGGGATCTGTACCCCAGTGAGAGTCAGCGCCATCAGGAGAAGAGGGGGACCTGTACCCCAGTGAGAGTCAGCACCTTCAGGAGAGGAGGGGGACCCGTACCCCAGTGAGAGTCAGTGCATTCAGGAGAGGAGGGGGACCTGTACCCCAGTGAGAGTCAGCACCTGCAGGAGAGGAGGGGGACGCTGTACCCCAGTGAGAGTCAGCACCTTCAGGAGAGGAGGGGGACCCTGTACACCAGTGAGAATCAGCACGTTCAGGAAAGGAGGGGGACACTGTACCCCAGTGAGAGTCAGCACCTTCAGGAGAGGAGGGGGACCCTATACCCCAGTGAGAGTCAGCACCTTCAGGAGAGGCGGGGGACCTGTACCCCAAAAAGAGTCAGCACCTTAGGGAGAGGTGGGTGACCTGTACCCCAGTGAGAGTCAGCACCATCAGGAGAGGAGGGGGACCCGAACCCCAGTGAGAGTCAGCACATTCAGGAGAGGAGGGGGACCTGCACCCAAGTGAGAGTCAGCACCTTCAGGAGAGGAGGGGAATCTGTACCCCAGTGAGAGTCAGCACCTTCAGGAGAGGAGGGGGACCTATACCCCAGTGAGAGTCAGCACCTTCAGGAGAGGAGGGGGACCCGTAACCCAGTGAGAGTCAGCAACTTCAGGAGGGGAGGAGGACCTGTACCCCAGTGAGAGTCAGCACCTTCAGGAGAGGAGGGGGATCTGTACCCCAGTGAGAGTCAGCGCCATCAGGAGAGGAGGGGGACCTATACCCCAGTGAGAGTCAGCACCTTCAGGAGAGGAGGGGGACCCGTAACCCAGTGAGAGTCAGCAACTTCAGGAGAGGAGGGGGACCTGTACCCCGGTGAGAGTCAGCACCTTCAGGAGAGGAGGGGGACCCGTACCCCAGTGAGAGTCAGCACCTTCAGGAGAGGAGGGGGACCTGTACCCCAGTGAGAGTCAGCAGCTTCAGGAGAGGAGAGGGACCCGTACCCCAGTGGGAGTCAGCACCTTCAGGAGACAAGGGGGACCTGTACCCCAGTGAGAGTCAGCACCTTCAGTAGAGGAGGCGGACCCGTACCCCAGTGAGAGTCAGCACATTCAGGAGAGGAGGGGGACCTGTACCCCAGTGAGAGTCAGCACCTTCAGGAGAGGAGGGGGACCTGTACCCCAGTGAGAGTCAGCACCTTCAGGAGAGGAGGGGGACCTGTACCCCAGTCAGAGTCAGCACCTTCAGGAGAGGAGGGGGACCTGTACCCCAGTGAGAGTCAGCACCTTCAGGAGAGGAGGGGGACCCGTACCCCAGTGAGAGTCAGCACCTTCAGGAGAGGGGGGGGACCTGTACCCCAGTTACAGTCAGCACCTTCAGAAGACGAGGAGGACCTGTACCCAAGTGAGAGTCAGCACCTTCAGGAGAGGAGGGGACCAGTACCCCAGTGAGAGTCAGCACCTTCAGGAGAGGAGGGGACCAGTACCCCAGTGAAAGTCAGCACCTTCAGGAGAGGAGGGGGACCTGTACCCCAGTGAGAGTCAGCACCTTCAGGAGAGGAGGGGGACCCTGTACCCCAGTGAGAGTCAGCACCTTCAGGAGACGAGGGGGACCCTGTACCCCAGTGAGAGTCAGCACCTTCAGAAGAGGGGGGGGACCCTGTACCCCCGTGAGAGTCAGCACCATCAGGAGAAGAAGGGGCCCCTGTACCCCAGTTAGAGTCAGCACCTTCAGGAGAGGAGAGGGACCTGTACCCCAGTGAGAGTCAGCACCTTCAGGAGAGGAGGGGGACCCGAACCCCAGTGAGAGTCAGCACCTTCAGGAGACGAGGGGGACCTGTACCCCAGTGAGAGTCAGCACCTTCAGGAGAGGAGGGGGGACCTGTACCCCAGTGAGAGTCAGCACCTTCAGGAGAGGAGGGGGACCTGTACCCCGGTGAGAGTCAGCACCTTCAGGAGAGGAGGGGGACCTGTACCCCAGTCAGAGTCAGCACCTTCAGGAGAGGAGGGGGACCTGTACCCCAGTGAGAGTCAGCACCTTCAGGAGAGGAGAGGGACCCGTACCCCAGTGGGAGTCAGCACCTTCAGGAGACGAGGGGGACCTGTACCCCAGTGAGAGTCAGCACCTTCAGGAGAGGAGGCGGACCCGTACCCCAGTGAGAGTCAGCACATTCAGGACAGGAGGGGGACCTGTACCCCAGTGAGAGTCAGCACCTTCAGGAGAGGAGGGGGACCTGTACCCCAGTGAGAGTCAGCACCTTCAGGAGAGGAGGGGGACCTGTACCCCAGTCAGAATCAGCACCGTCAGGAGAGGAGGGGGACCCGTACCCCAGTGAGAGTCAGCACATTCAGGAGAGGAGGGGGACCTGTACCCCAGTGAGAGTCATCACCTTCAGGAGAGGAGGGGGACCCGTACCCCAGTGAGAGTCAGCACCTACAGGAGAGGAGGGGGACCCGTACACCAGTGAGAGTCAGCACCTTCAGGAGAGGAGGGGGACCTGTACCACAGTGAGAGTCAGCACCTTCAGGAGACGAGGAGGACCTGTACCCCAGTGAGAGTCAGCACCTTCAGGAGAGGGGGGGGAACCGTACCCCAGTGAGAGTCAGCACCTTCAGGAGAGGAGTGGGACCTGTACCCCAGTGAGAGTCAGCACCTTCAGGAGAGGAGGGGGAACCTGTACCCCAGTGAGAGTCAGCATCTTCAGGAGAGGAGGGGGACCCGTACCCCAGTGAGAGTCAGCACCTTCAGAAGAGGAGGGGGACCCTGTACCCCAGCGAGAGTCAGCACCTTCAGGAGAGGAGGGGGACCCTGTACCCCAGAGAGAGTCAGCACCTTCAGGAGAGGAGGGGGAACCTGCACCCCAGTGGGAGTCAGCACCTTCAGGAGAGGAGGGGGACCCTGTACTCCAGTGGGAGTCAGCACCTTCAGGAGAGGAGGGGGACCCTCTACCCCAGTGAGAGTCAGCACCTTCAGGAGAGGAGGGGGACCTGTACCCCAGTGAGAGTCAGCACCTTCAGGAGAGGAGGGGGACCTGTACCCCAGTGAGAGTCAGCACCTTCAGGAGAGGAGGGGATCCCGTACCCCAGTGAGAGTCAGCACCCTCAGGAGAGGAGGGGGACCTGTACCCCAGTGAGAGTCAGCACCTTCAGGAGAGGAGGGGGACCTGTACCCCAGTGAGAGTCAGCACCTTCAGGAGAGGAGGGGGACCCGTACCCCAGTGAGAGTCAGCAATTTCAGGAGAGGAGGGGACCAGTTCCCCAGTGAGATTCAGCACCTTCAGGAGAGGAGGGGGATATGTACCCCAGTGAGAGTCAGCACCTTCAGGAGAGGAGGGAGACCTGTCCCCCAGTGAGAGTCAGCACCTTCAGGAGAGGAGGGGGACCAGTGCCCCAGTGAGAGTCAGCACCTTCAGGAGAGGAGAGAAACCTGTATCCCAGTGAGAGTCAGCACCTTCAGGAGAGGTGGGTGACCTGAACCCCAGTGAGAATCAGCACCGTCAGCAGATGAAGGGGACCCTGTACCCCAGTGAGAGTCAGCACCTTCAGGAGAGGAGGGGGACCTGTAACGCAGTGCGAGTCAGCACCTTCAGGAGAGGAGGGGGACCTGTACCCCAGTGAGAGTCAGCACATTCAGGAGAGGAGGGGGACCTGTACCCCAGTGAGAGTCAGCACCTTCAGGAAAGGAGGGGGACCTGTACCCCAAAAAGTGTCAGCACCTAAGGGAGAGGTGGGTGACCTGTACCCCAGTGAGAGCACCTTCAGGAGAGGAGGGGGTCCTGTACCCCAGTGAGAGTCAGCACATTCAGGAGAGGAGAGGGACCTGCACCCCAGTGAGAGTCAGCACCTTCAGGAGAGGAGGGGGACCTGTACCCCAGTGAGAGTCAGCACCTTCAGGAGAGGAGGGGGACCTGTACCCCAGTGAGAGTCAGCACTTCAGGAGAGGAGGGGGACCTGCACCCCAGTGAGAGTCAGCACCTTCAGGAGAGGAGGGGGACCTATACCCCAGTGAGAGTCAGCACCTTCAGGAGAGGAGGGGGACCCGTAACCCAGTGAGAGTCAGCAACTTCAGGAGAGGAGGGGGACCTGTACCCCAGTGAGAGTCAGCACCTTCAGGAGAGGAGGGGGATCTGTACCCCAGTGAGAGTCAGCGCCATCAGGAGAAGAGGGGGACCTGTACCCCAGGGAGAGTCAGCTCCTTCAGGAGAGGAGGGGGACCCGTACCCCAGTGAGAGTCAGTGCATTCAGGAGAGGAGGGGGACCTGTACCCCAGTGAGAGTCAGCACCTGCAGGAGAGGAGGGGGACACTGTACCCCAGTGAGAGTCAGCACCTTCAGGAGAGGAGGGGGACCCTGTACCCCAGTGAGAATCAGCACGTTCAGGAAAGGAGGGGGACCCTGTACCCCAGTGAGAGTCAGCACCTTCAGGAGAGGAGGGGGACCCTATACCCCAGTGAGAGTTAGCACCTTCAGGAGAGGCGGGGGACCTGTACCCCAAAAAGAGTCAGCACCTTAGGGAGAGGTGGGTGACCTGTACCCCAGTGAGAGTCAGCACCATCAGGAGAGGAGGGGGACCTGTACCCCAGTGAGAGTCAGCACATTCAGGAGAGGAGGGGGACCTGCACCCAAGTGAGAGTCAGCACCTTCAGGAGAGGAGGGGGATCTGTACCCCAGTGAGAGTCAGCACCTTCAGGAGAAGAGGGGGACCTATACCCCAGTGAGAGTCAGCAACTTCAGGAGAGGAGGGGGACCCGTAACCCAGTGAGAGTCAGCAACTTCAGGAGGGGAGGAGGACCTGTACCCCAGTGAGAGTCAGCACCTTCAGGAGAGGAGGGGGATCTGTACCCCAGTGAGAGTCAGCGCCATCAGGAGAGGAGGGGGACCTATACCCCAGTGAGAGTCAGCACCTTCAGGAGAGGAGGGGGACCCGTAACCCAGTGAGAGTCAGCAACTTCAGGAGAGGAGGGGGACCTGTACCCCAGTGAGAGTCAGCACCTTCAGGAGAGGAGGGGGATCTGTACCCCAGTGAGAGTCAGCGCCATCAGGAGAAGAGGGGGACCTGTACCCCAGTGAGAGTCAGCAGCTTCAGGATAGGAGAGGGACCCGGACCCCAGTGGGAGTCAGCACCTTCAGGAGAGGAGGGGGACCTATACCCCAGTGAGAGTCAGCACCTTCAGGAGAGGAGGGGGATCTGTACCCCAGTGAGAGTCAGCGCCATCAGGAGAAGAGGGGGACCTGTACCCCAGTGACAGTCAGCACCTTCAGGAGAGGAGGGGGGACCTGTACCCCAGTGAGAGTCAGCACCTTCAGGAGAGGAGGGGGACCTGTACCCCGGTGAGAGTCAGCACCTTCAGGAGAGGAGGGGGACCTGTACCCCAGTGAGAGTCAGCAGCTTCAGGAGAGGAGGGGGACCTGTACCCCAGTGAGAGTCAGCACCTTCAGGAGAGGAGAGGGACCCGTACCCCAGTGGGAGTCAGCACCTTCAGGAGACAAGGGGGACCTGTACCCCAGTGAGAGTCAGCACCTTCAGGAGAGGAGGCGGACCCGTACCCCAGTGAGGGTCAGCACATTCAGGAGAGGAGGGGGACCTGTACCCCAGTGAGAGTCAGCACCTTCAGGAGAGGAGGGGGACCTGTACCCCAGTGAGAGTCAGCACCTTCAGGAGAGGAGGGGGACCTGTACCCCAGTCAGAGTCAGCACCTTCAGGAGAGGAGGGGGACCTGTACCCCAGTGAGAGTCAGCACCTTCAGGAGAGGAGGGGGACCCGTACCCCAGTGAGAGTCAGCACCTTCAGGAGAGGAGGGGGACCTGTACCCCAGTTAGAGTCAGCACCTTCAGGAGACGAGGAGGACCTGTACCCAAGTGAGAGTCAGCACCTTCAGGAGAGGAGGGGACCAGTACCCCAGTGAGAGTCAGCACCTTCAGGAGAGGAGGGGACCAGTACCCCAGTGAAAGTCAGCACCTTCAGGAGAGGAGGGGGACCTGTACCCCAGTGAGAGTCAGCACCTTCAGGAGAGGAGGGGGACCCTGTACCCCAGTGAGAGTCAGCACCTTCAGGAGACGAGGGGGACCCTGTAGTCCAGTGAGAGTCAGCACCTTCAGAAGAGGAGGGGGACCCGGTACCCCCGTGAGAGTCAGCACCATCAGGAGAAGAAGGGGCCCCTGTACCACAGTTAGAGTCAGCACCTTCAGGAGAGGAGAGGGACCTGTACCCCAGTGAGAGTCAGCACCTTCAGGAGAGGAGGGGGACCTGTACCCCAGTGAGAGTCAGCACCTTCAGGAGACGAGGGGGACCTGTACCCCAGTGAGAGTCAGCACCTTCAGGAGAGGAGGGGGGACCTGTACCCCAGTGAGAGTCAGCACCTTCAGGAGAGGAGGGGGACTTGTACCCCGGTGAGAGTCAGCACCTTCAGGAGAGGAGGGGGACCTGTACCCCAGTGAGAGTCAGCACCTTCAGGAGAGGAGGGGGACCTGTACCCCAGTGAGAGTCAGCACCTTCAGAAGAGGAGAGGGAGCCGTACCCCAGTGGGAGTCAGCACCTTCAGGAGACGAGGGGGACCTGTACCCCAGTGAGAGTCAGCACCTTCAGGAGAGGAGGCGGACCCGTACCCCAGTGAGAGTCAGCACATTCAGGAGAGGAGGGGGACCTGTACCCCAGTGAGAGTCAGCACCTTCAGGAGAGGAGGGGGACCTGTACCCCAGTGAGAGTCAGCACCTTCAGGAGTGGAGGGGGACCTGTACCCCAGTCAGAGTCAGCACCTTCAGGAGACGAGGAGGACCTGTACCCAAGTGAGAGTCAGCACCTTCAGGAGAGGAGGGGGACCTGTACCCCAGTGAGAGTCAGCACCTTCAGGAGAGGAGGGGACCAGTACCCCAGTGAAAATCAGCACCTTCAGGAGAGGAGGGGGACCTGTACCCCAGTGAGAGTCAGCACCTTCAGGAGAGGAGGGGGACCCTGTACCCCAGTGAGAGTCAGCACCTTCAGGAGAGGAGGGGGACCGGTACCCCAGTGAGAGTCAGCACATTCAGGAGAGGAGCGGGACCTGCACCCCAGTGAGAGTCAGCACCTTCAGGAGAGGAGGGGGACCTATACCCCAGTGAGAGTCAGCACCTTCAGGAGAGGAGGGGGACCCGTAACCCAGTGAGAGTCAGCAACTTCAGGAGAGGAGGGGGACCTGTACCCCAGTGAGAGTCAGCACCTTCAGGAGAGGAGGGGGACCCTGTACCCCCGTGAGAGTCAGCACCTTCAGGAGAAGAAGGGGCCCCTGTACCCCAGTTAGAGTCAGCACCTTCAGGAGAGGAGAGGGACCTGTACCCCAGTGAGAGTCAGCACCTTCAGGAGACGAGGGGGACCTGTACCCCAGTGAGAGTCAGCACCTTCAGGAGACGAGGGGGACCTGTACCCCAGTGAGAGTCAGCACCTTCTGGAGAGGAGGGGGACCTGTACCCCAGTGAGAGTCAGCACCTTCAGGAGAGGAGAGAAACCTGTATCCCAGTGAGAGTCAGCACCTTCAGGAGAGGTGGGTGACCTGAACCCCAGTGAGAATCAGCACCGTCAGCAGATGAAGGGGACCCTGTACCCCAGTGAGAGTCAGCACCTTCAGGAGAGGAGGGGGACATGTAACCCAGTGAGAGTCAGCACCTTCAGGAGAGGAGGGGGACCCTGTACCCCAGTGAGAGTCAGCACCTTCAGGAGATGAGGGGGACCTGTGCCCCAGTGAGAGTCAACACCATCAGGAGTGGAAGGGGACCTGTACCGCAGTGAGAGTCAGCACCTTCAGGAGAGGAGGGGGACCTGTACCCCAGTGAGAGTCAACACCTTCAGGAGAGGAGGGGGACCCGTACCCCAGTGAGAGTCAGCACCTTCAGGAGAGGAGGGGGACCTGTAGCCCAGTGAGAGTCAGCACCTTCAGGAAAGGAGGGGGACCTGTACCCCAGTGAGAGTCAGCACCTTCAGGAGAGGAGGGGACCTGTACCCCAGTGAGAGTCAGCGCCTTCAGGAGAGGTGGGGGACCTGTACCCCAGTGAGAGTCAGCACCTTCAGGAGAGGAGGGGGACCCGTACCCCAGTGAGAGTCAGCACCTTCAGGAGAGGAGGGGGACCTGTAGCCCAGTGAGAGTCAGCACCTTCAGGAGAGGAGGTGGACCCGTACCCCAGTGAGAGTCAGCACATTCAGGAGAGGAGGGGGACCTGTACCCCAGTGAGAGTCAGCACCTTCAGGAGAGGAGGGCGACCCGTACCCCAGTGAGAGTCAGCACCTTCAGGAGACGAGGGGGACCTGTACCCCAGTGAGAGTCAGCACCTTCAGGAGAGGAGGGGGACCTGTACCCCAGTGAGAGTCAGCACCTTCAGGAGAGGAGGGGTACCCGTACCCCAGTGACAGTCAGCACCTTCAGGAGACGAAGAGGACCTGTACCCCAGTGAGAGTCAGCACCTTCAGGAAAGGAGGGGGACCTGTACCCCAGTGAGAGTCAGCACCTTCAGGAGAGGAGTTGGACCTGTACCCCAGTGAGAGTCAGCACCTTCAGGAGAGGAGGGGGACCCTGTACCCCAGTGAGAGTCAGCGCCTTCAGGAGAGGAGGGGGACCCTGTACCCCAGTGAGAGTCAGCACCTTCAGGACAGGAGGGGGACCCGTACCCCAGTGAGAGTCAGCACCTTCAGGAGAGGAGGGGGACCCGTACCCCAGTGAGAGTCAGCACCTTCAGGAGAGGAGGGGGACCCGTACCCCAGTGAGAGTCAGCACCTTCAGGAGAGGAGGGGACCCGTACCCCAGTGAGAGTCAGCACCTTCAGGAGAGGAGGGGGACCTGTACCCCAGTGAGAGTCAGCACCTTCAGGAGAGGAGGGGGACCTGTACCCCAGTGAGAGTCAGCACCTTCAGGAGAGGAGGGGGACACGTACCCCAGTGAGAGTCAGCACCTTCAGGAGAGGGGGGGGACCTGTACCCCAGTGAGAGTCAGCACCTTCAGGAGAGGAGGGGGACCTGTACCCCAGTGAGAGTCAGCACCTTCAGGAGAGGAGGGGGGACCTGTACCCCAGTGAGAGTCAGCACCTTCAGGAGAGGAGGGGGACCTGTACCCCAGTGAGACTCAGCACCTTCAGGAGAGGAGGGGGACCTGTACCCCAGTGAGAGTCAGCACCTTCAGGAGAGGAGGGGGACCTGTACCCCAGTGAGAGTCAGCACCTTCAGGAGAGGAGAGGGACCTGCACCCTAGTGAGAGTCAGCACCTTCAGGAGAGGAGGGGGACCTGTACCCCAGTGAGAGTCAGCACCTTCAGGAGACGAGGGGGACCTGTACCCCAGTGAGAGTCAGCACCTTCAGGAGAGGAGGGGGACCCGTACCCCAGTGAGAGTCAGCACCTTCAGGAGAGGAGGGGGACCTGTAGCCCAGTGAGAGTCAGCACCTTCAGGAGACGAGGAGGATCTGTACCCAAGTGAGAGTCAGCACCTTCAGGAGAGGAGGGGACCAGTACCCCAGTGAGAGTCAGCACCTTCAGGAGAGGAGGGGACCAGTACCCCAGTGAAAGTCAGCACCTTCAGGAGAGGAGGGGGACCTGTACCCCAGTGAGAGTCAGCACCTGCAGGAGAGGAGGGGGACCCTGTACCCCAGTGAGAGTCAGCACCTTCAGGAGACGAGGGGGACCCTGTACCCCAGTGAGAGTCAGCACCTTCAGGAGAGGACGGGGACCCTGTACCCCCGTGAGAGTCAGCACCTTCAGGAGAAGAAGGGGCACCTGTACCCCAGTTAGAGTCAGCACCTTCAGGAGAGGAGAGGGACCTGTACCCCAGTGAGAGTCAGCACCTTCAGGAGACGAGGGGGACCTGTACCCCAGTGAGAGTCAGCACCTTCAGGAGACGAGGGGGACCTGTACCCCAGTGAGAGTCAGCACCTTCAGGAGAGGAGAGAAACCTGTATCCCAGTGAGAGTCAGCACCTTCAGGAGAGGTGGGTGACCTGAACCCCAGTGAGAATCAGCACCGTCAGCAGATGAAGGGGACCCTGTACCCCAGTGAGAGTCAGCACCTTCAGGAGAGGAGGGGGACCCTGTACCCCAGTGAGAGTCAGCACCTTCAGGAGAGGAGGGGGACCCATACCCCAGTGAGAGTCAGCACATTCAGGAGAGGAGGGGGACCTGTACCCCAGTGAGAGTCAGCACCTTCAGGAGAGGAGGGCGACCCGTACCCCAGTGAGAGTCAGCACCTTCAGGAGAGGAGGGGGACCTGTACCCCAGTTAGAGTCAGCACCTTCAGGAGACGAGGAGGACCTGTACCCAAGTGAGAGTCAGCACCTTCAGGAGAGGAGGGGACCAGTACCCCAGTGAGAGTCAGCACCTTCAGGAGAGGAGGGGACCAGTACCCCAGTGAAAGTCAGCACCTTCAGGAGAGGAGGGGGACCTGTACCCCAGTGAGAGTCAGCACCTTCAGGAGAGGAGGGGGACCCTGTACCCCAGTGAGAGTCAGCACCTTCAGGAGACGAGGGGGACCCTGTAGCCCAGTGAGAGTCAGCACCTTCAGAAGAGGAGGGGGACCCGGTACCCCCGTGAGAGTCAGCACCATCAGGAGAAGAAGGGGCCCCTGTACCACAGTTAGAGTCAGCACCTTCAGGAGAGGAGAGGGACCTGTACCCCAGTGAGAGTCAGCACCTTCAGGAGAGGAGGGGGACCTGTACCCCAGTGAGAGTCAGCACCTTCAGGAGACGAGGGGGACCTGTACCCCAGTGAGAGTCAGCACCTTCAGGAGAGGAGGGGGGACCTGTACCCCAGTGAGAGTCAGCACCTTCAGGAGAGGAGGGGGACTTGTACCCCGGTGAGAGTCAGCACCTTCAGGAGAGGAGGGGGACCTGTACCCCAGTGAGAGTCAGCACCTTCAGGAGAGGAGGGGGACCTGTACCCCAGTGAGAGTCAGCACCTTCAGAAGAGGAGAGGGACCCGTACCCCAGTGGGAGTCAGCACCTTCAGGAGACGAGGGGGACCTGTACCCCAGTGAGAGTCAGCACCTTCAGGAGAGGAGGCGGACCCGTACCCCAGTGAGAGTCAGCACATTCAGGAGAGGAGGGGGACCTGTACCCCAGTGAGAGTCAGCACCTTCAGGAGAGGAGGGGGACCTGTACCCCAGTGAGAGTCAGCACCTTCAGGAGTGGAGGGGGACCTGTACCCCAGTCAGAGTCAGCACCTTCAGGAGACGAGGAGGACCTGTACCCAAGTGAGAGTCAGCACCTTCAGGAGAGGAGGGGGACCTGTACCCCAGTGAGAGTCAGCACCTTCAGGAGAGGAGGGGACCAGTACCCCAGTGAAAATCAGCACCTTCAGGAGAGGAGGGGGACCTGTACCCCAGTGAGAGTCAGCACCTTCAGGAGAGGAGGGGGACCCTGTACCCCAGTGAGAGTCAGCACCTTCAGGAGAGGAGGGGGACCGGTACCCCAGTGAGAGTCAGCACATTCAGGAGAGGAGCGGGACCTGCACCCCAGTGAGAGTCAGCACCTTCAGGAGAGGAGGGGGACCTATACCCCAGTGAGAGTCAGCACCTTCAGGAGAGGAGGGGGACCCGTAACCCAGTGAGAGTCAGCAACTTCAGGAGAGGAGGGGGACCTGTACCCCAGTGAGAGTCAGCACCTTCAGGAGACGAGGGGGACCCTGTACCCCCGTGAGAGTCAGCACCTTCAGGAGAAGAAGGGGCCCCTGTACCCCAGTTAGAGTCAGCACCTTCAGGAGAGGAGAGGGACCTGTACCCCAGTGAGAGTCAGCACCTTCAGGAGACGAGGGGGACCTGTACCCCAGTGAGAGTCAGCACCTTCAGGAGACGAGGGGGACCTGTACCCCAGTGAGAGTCAGCACCTTCTGGAGAGGAGGGGGACCTGTACCCCAGTGAGAGTCAGCACCTTCAGGAGAGGAGAGAAACCTGTATCCCAGTGAGAGTCAGCACCTTCAGGAGAGGTGGGTGACCTGAACCCCAGTGAGAATCAGCACCGTCAGCAGATGAAGGGGACCCTGTACCCCAGTGAGAGTCAGCACCTTCAGGAGAGGAGGGGGACATGTAACCCAGTGAGAGTCAGCACCTTCAGGAGAGGAGGGGGACCCTGTACCCCAGTGAGAGTCAGCACCTTCAGGAGATGAGGGGGACCTGTGCCCCAGTGAGAGTCAACACCATCAGGAGTGGAGGGGGACCTGTACCGCAGTGAGAGTCAGCACCTTCAGGAGAGGAGGGGGACCTGTACCCCAGTGAGAGACAACACCTTCAGGAGAGGAGGGGGACCCGTACCCCAGTGAGAGTCAGCACCTTCAGGAGAGGAGGGGGACCTGTAGCCCAGTGAGAGTCAGCACCTTCAGGAGAGGAGGGGGACCTGTACCCCAGTGAGAGTCAGCACCTTCAGGAGAGGAGGGGACCTGTACCCCAGTGAGAGTCAGCGCCTTCAGGAGAGGTGGGGGACCAGTACCCCAGTGAGAGTCAGCACCTTCAGGAGAGGAGGGGGACCCGTACCCCAGTGAGAGTCAGCACCTTCAGGAGAGGAGGGGGACCTGTAGCCCAGTGAGAGTCAGCACCTTCAGGAGAGGAGGTGGACCCGTACCCCAGTGAGAGTCAGCACATTCAGGAGAGGAGGGGGACCTGTACCCCAGTGAGAGTCAGCACCTTCAGGAGAGGAGGGCGACCCGTACCCCAGTGAGAGTCAGCACCTTCAGGAGACGAGGGGGACCTGTACCCCAGTGAGAGTCAGCACCTTCAGGAGAGGAGGGGGACCTGTACCCCAGTGAGAGTCAGCACCTTCAGGAGAGGAGGGGTACCCGTACCCCAGTGACAGTCAGCACCTTCAGGAGACGAAGAGGACCTGTACCCCAGTGAGAGTCAGCACCTTCAGGAAAGGAGGGGGACCTGTACCCCAGTGAGAGTCAGCACCTTCAGGAGAGGAGTTGGACCTGTACCCCAGTGAGAGTCAGCACCTTCAGGAGAGGAGGGGGACCCTGTACCCCAGTGAGAGTCAGCGCCTTCAGGAGAGGAGGGGGACCCTGTACCCCAGTGAGAGTCAGCACCTTCAGGACAGGAGGGGGACCCGTACCCCAGTGAGAGTCAGCACCTTCAGGAGAGGAGGGGGACCCGTACCCCAGTGAGAGTCAGCACCTTCAGGAGAGGAGGGGGACCCGTACCCCAGTGAGAGTCAGCACCTTCAGGAGAGGAGGGGACCCGTACCCCAGTGAGAGTCAGCACCTTCAGGAGAGGAGGGGGACCTGTACCCCAGTGAGAGTCAGCACCTTCAGGAGAGGAGGGGGACCTGTACCCCAGTGAGAGTCAGCACCTTCAGGAGAGGAGGGGGACACGTACCCCAGTGAGAGTCAGCACCTTCAGGAGAGGGGGGGGACCTGTACCCCAGTGAGAGTCAGCACCTTCAGGAGAGGAGGGGGACCTGTACCCCAGTGAGAGTCAGCACCTTCAGGAGAGGAGGGGGGACCTGTACCCCAGTGAGAGTCAGCACCTTCAGGAGAGGAGGGGGACCTGTACCCCAGTGAGACTCAGCACCTTCAGGAGAGGAGGGGGACCTGTACCCCAGTGAGAGTCAGCACCTTCAGGAGAGGAGGGGGACCTGTACCCCAGTGAGAGTCAGCACCTTCAGGAGAGGAGAGGGACCTGCACCCTAGTGAGAGTCAGCACCTTCAGGAGAGGAGGGGGACCTGTACCCCAGTGAGAGTCAGCACCTTCAGGAGACGAGGGGGACCTGTACCCCAGTGAGAGTCAGCACCTTCAGGAGAGGAGGGGGACCCGTACCCCAGTGAGAGTCAGCACCTTCAGGAGAGGAGGGGGACCTGTACCCCAGTGAGAGTCAGCACCTTCAGGAGACGAGGAGGATCTGTACCCAAGTGAGAGTCAGCACCTTCAGGAGAGGAGGGGGACCCTGTACCCCAGTGAGAGTCAGCACCTTCAGGAGAGGAGGGGGACCCATACCCCAGTGAGAGTCAGCACATTCAGGAGAGGAGGGGGACCTGTACCCCAGTGAGAGTCAGCACCTTCAGGAGAGGAGGGCGACCCGTACCCCAGTGAGAGTCAGCACCTTCAGGAGAGGAGGGGGACCCGTACCCCAGTGAGAGTCAGCACCTTCAGGAGAGGAGGGGACCCGTACCCCAGTGAGAGTCAGCACCTTCAGGAGAGGAGGGGGACCTGTACCCCAGTGAGAGTCAGCACCTTCAGGAGAGGAGTTGGACCTGTACCCCAGTGAGAGTCAGCACCTTCAGGAGAGGAGGGGGACCCTGTACACCAGTGAGAGTCAGCGCCTTCAGGAGAGGAGGGGGACCCTGTACCCCAGTGAGAGTCAGCACCTTCAGGACAGGAGGGGGACCCGTACCCCAGTGAGAGTCAGCACCTTCAGGAGAGGAGGGGGACCCGTACCCAAGTGAGAGTCAGCACCTTCAGGAGAGGAGGGGGACCCGTACCCCAGTGAGAGTCAGCACCTTCAGGAGAGGAGGGGACCCGTACCCCAGTGAGAGTCAGCACCTTCAGGAGAGGAGGGCGACCTGTACCCCAGTGAGAGTCAGCACCTTCAGGAGAGGAGGGGGACCTGTACCCCAGTGAGAGTCAGCACCTTCAGGAGAGGAGGGGGACACGTACCCCAGTGAGAGTCAGCACCTTCAGGAGAGGGGGGGGACCTGTACCCCAGTGAGAGTCAGCACCTTCAGGAGAGGAGGGGGACCTGTACCCCAGTGAGAGTCAGCACCTTCAGGAGAGGAGGGGGGACCTGTACCCCAGTGAGAGTCAGCACCTTCAGGAGAGGAGGGGGACCTGTACCCCAGTGAGACTCAGCACCTTCAGGAGAGGAGGGGGACCTGTACCCCAGTGAGAGTCAGCACCTTCAGGAGAGGAGGGGGACCTGTACCCCAGTGAGAGTCAGCACCTTCAGGAGAGGAGAGGGACCCGTACCCCAGTGGGAGTCAGCACCTTCAGGAGACGAGGGGGACCTGTACCCCAGTGAGAGTCAGCACCTTCAGGAGAGGAGGGGGACCCGTACCCCAGTGAGAGTCAGCACATTCAGGAGAGGAGGGGGACCTGTACCCCAGTGAGAGTCAGCACCTTCAGGAGACGAGGGGGACCTGTACCCCAGTGAGAGTCAGCACCTTCAGGAGAGGAGGGGGACCCGTACCCCAGTGAGAGTCAGCACCTTCAGGAGAGGAGGGGGACCTGTACCCCAGTGAGAGTCAGCACCTTCAGGAGACGAGGAGGATCTGTACCCAAGTGAGAGTCAGCACCTACAGGAGAGGAGGGGACCAGTACCCCAGTGAGAGTCAGCACCTTTAGGAGAGGAGGGGACCAGTACCCCAGTGAAAGTCAGCACCTTCAGGAGAGGAGGGGGACCTGTACCCCAGTGAGAGTCAGCACCTGCAGGAGAGGAGGGGGACCCTGTACCCCAGTGAGAGTCAGCACCTTCAGGAGACGAGGGGGACCCTGTACCCCAGTGAGAGTCAGCACCTTCAGGAGAGGACGGGGACCCTGTACCCCCGTGAGAGTCAGCACCTTCAGGAGAAGAAGGGGCCCCTGTACCCCAGTTAGAGTCAGCACCTTCAGGAGAGGAGAGGGACCTGTACCCCAGTGAGAGTCAGCACCTTCAGGAGACGAGGGGGACCTGTACCCCAGTGAGAGTCAGCACCATCAGGAGACGAGGGGGACCTGTACCCCAGTGAGAGTCAGCACCTTCAGGAGAGGAGAGAAACCTGTATCCCAGTGAGAGTCAGCACCTTCAGGAGAGGTGGGTGACCTGAACCCCAGTGAGAATCAGCACCGTCAGCAGATGAAGGGGACCCTGTACCCCAGTGAGAGTCAGCACCTTCAGGAGAGGAGGGGGACCCTGTACCCCAGTGAGAGTCAGCACCTTCAGGAGAGGAGGGGGACCCATACCCCAGTGAGAGTCAGCACATTCAGGAGAGGAGGGGGACCTGTACCCCAGTGAGAGTCAGCACCTTCAGGAGAGGAGGGCGACCCGTACCCCAGTGAGAGTCAGCACCTTCAGGAGACGAGGGGGACCTGTACCCCAGTGAGAGTCAGCACCTTCAGGAGAGGAGGGGGACCTGTACCCCAGTGAGAGTCAGCACCTTCAGGAGAGGAGGGGTACCCGTACCCCAGTGACAGTCAGCACCTTCAGGAGACGAAGAGGACCTGTACCCCAGTGAGAGTCAGCACCTTCAGGAAAGGAGGGGGACCTGTACCCCAGTGAGAGTCAGCACCTTCAGGAGAGGAGTTGGACCTGTACCCCAGTGAGAGTCAGCACCTTCAGGAGAGGAGGGGGACCCTGTACCCCAGTGAGAGTCAGCGCCTTCAGGAGAGGAGGGGGACCCTGTACCCCAGTGAGAGTCAGCACCTTCAGGACAGGAGGGGGACCCGTACCCCAGTGAGAGTCAGCACCTTCAGGAGAGGAGGGGGACCCGTACCCCAGTGAGAGTCAGCACCTTCAGGAGAGGAGGGGGACCCGTACCCCAGTGAGAGTCAGCACCTTCAGGAGAGGAGGGGACCCGTACCCCAGTGAGAGTCAGCACCTTCAGGAGAGGAGGGAGACCTGTACCCCAGTGAGAGACAGCATCTTCAGGAGAGGAGGGGGACCTGTAGCCCAGTAAGAGTCAGCACCTTCAGGAGAGGAGGGGGACCCGTACCCCAGTGAGAGTCAGCACCTTCAGGAGAGGAGGGGGACCTGTACCCCAGTGAGAGTCAGCACCTTCAGGAGAGGAGGGGGACACGTACCCCAGTGAGAGTCAGCACCTTCAGGAGAGGGGGGGGACCTGTACCCCAGTGAGAGTCAGCACCTTCAGGAGAGGAGGGGGACCTGTACCCCAGTGAGAGTCAGCACCTTCAGGAGAGGAGGGGGGACCTGTACCCCAGTGAGAGTCAGCACCTTCAGGAGAGGAGGGGGACCTGTACCCCAGTGAGACTCAGCACCTTCAGGAGAGGAGGGGGACCTGTACCCCAGTGAGAGTCAGCACCTTCAGGAGAGGAGGGGGACCTGTACCCCAGTGAGAGTCAGCACCTTCAGGAGAGGAGAGGGACCCGTACCCCAGTGGGAGTCAGCACCTTCAGGAGACGAGGGGGACCTGTACCCCAGTGAGAGTCAGCACCTTCAGGAGAGGAGGGGGACCCGTACCCCAGTGAGAGTCAGCACATTCAGGAGAGGAGGGGGACCTGCACCCTAGTGAGAGTCAGCACCTTCAGGAGAGGAGGGGGACCTGTACCCCAGTGAGAGTCAGCACCTTCAGGAGACGAGGTGGACCTGTACCCCAGTGAGAGTCAGCACCTTCAGGAGAGGAGGGGGACCCGTACCCCAGTGAGAGTCAGCACCTTCAGGAGAGGAGGGGGACCTGTACCCCAGTGAGAGTCAGCACCTTCAGGAGACGAGGAGGATCGGTACCCAAGTGAGAGTCAGCACCTTCAGGAGAGGAGGGGACCAGTACCCCAGTGAGAGTCAGCACCTTCAGGAGAGGAGGGGACCAGTACCCCAGTGAAAGTCAGCACCTTCAGGAGAGGAGGGGGACCTGTACCCCAGTGAGAGTCAGCACCTGCAGGAGAGGAGGGGGACCCTGTACCCCAGTGAGAGTCAGCACCTTCAGGAGACGAGGGGGACCCTGTACGCCAGTGAGAGTCAGCACCTTCAGGAGAGGACGGGGACCCTGTACCCCCGTGAGAGTCAGCACCTTCAGGAGAAGAAGGGGCCCCTGTACCCCAGTTAGAGTCAGCACCTTCAGGAGAGGAGAGGGACCTGTACCCCAGTGAGAGTCAGCACCTTCAGGAGACGAGGGGGACCTGTACCCCAGTGAGAGTCAGCACCTTCAGGAGACGAGGGGGACCTGTTCCCCAGTGAGAGTCAGCACCTTCAGGAGAGGAGAGAAACCTGTATCCCAGTGAGAGTCAGCACCTTCAGGAGAGGTGGGTGACCTGAACCCCAGTGAGAATCAGCACCGTCAGCAGATGAAGGGGACCCTGTACCCCAGTGAGAGTCAGCACCTTCAGGAGAGGAGGGGGACATGTAACCCAGTGAGAGTCAGCACCTTCAGGAGAGGAGGGGGACCCTGTACCCCAGTGAGAGTCAGCACCTTCAGGAGATGAGGGGGACCTGTGCCCCAGTGAGAGTCAACACCATCAGGAGTGGAGGGGGACCTGTACCCCAGTGAGAGTCAACACCTTCAGGAGAGGAGGGGGACCCGTACCCCAGTGAGAGTCAGCACCTTCAGGAGAGGAGGGGGACCTGTAGCCCAGTGAGAGTCAGCACCTTCAGGAGAGGAGGGGGACCTGTACCCCAGTGAGAGTCAGCACCTTCAGGAGAGGAGGGGACCTGTACCCCAGTGAGAGTCAGCGCCTTCAGGAGAGGTGGGGGACCTGTACCCCAGTGAGAGTCAGCACCTTCAGGAGAGGAGGGGGACCCGTACCCCAGTGAGAGTCAGCACCTTCAGGAGAGGAGGGGGACCTGTAGCCCAGTGAGAGTCAGCACCTTCAGGAGAGGAGGTGGACCCGTACCCCAGTGAGAGTCAGCACCTTCAGGAGAGGAGGGGGCCCGTACCCCAGTGAGAGTCAGCACCTTCAGGAAAGGAGGGGGACCTGTACCCCAGTGAGAGTCAGCACCTTCAGGAGAGGAGGAGGACCTGTACCCCAGTGAGAGTCAGCACCTTCAGGAGAGGAGGGGGACCCTGTACCCCAGTGAGAGTCTGCACCTTCAGGAGAGGAGGGTGAACTGTACCCCAGTGAGAGTCAGCACCTTCAGGAGAGGAGGGGGACCTGTACCCCAGTGAGAGTCAGCACCTTCAGGAGAGGAGGGGACCTGTACCCCAGTGAGAGTCAGCGCCTTCAGGAGAGGTGGGGGACCTGTACCCCAGTGAGAGTCAGCACCTTCAGGAGAGGAGGGGGACCCGTACCCCAGTGAGAGTCAGCACCTTCAGGAGAGGAGGGGGACCTGTAGCCCAGTGAGAGTCAGCACCTTCAGGAGAGGAGGTGGACCCGTACCCCAGTGAGAGTCAGCACCTTCAGGAGAGGAGGGGGCCCGTGCCCCAGTGAGAGTCAGCACCTTCAGGAGAGGAGGGGGACCTGTACCCCAGTGAGAGTCAGCACCTTCAGGAGAGGAGGAGGACCTGTACCCCAGTGAGAGTCAGCACCTTCAGGAGAGGAGGGGGACCTGTACCCCAGTGAGAGTCAGCACCTTCAGGAGAGGAGGGTGAACTGTACCCCAGTGAGAGTCAGCACCTTCAGGAGAGGAGGGGGACCTGTACCCCAGTGAGACTCAGCACCTTCAGGAGAGGAGGGGACCTGTACCCTAGTGAGAGTCAGCGCCTTCAGGAGAGGTGGGGGATCTGTACCCCAGTGAGAGTCAGCACCTTCAGGAGAGGAGAGAAACCTGTATCCCAGTGAGAGTCAGCGCCTTCAGGAGAGGAGGGGGACCCTGTACCCCAGTGAGAGTCAGCACCTTCAGGAGAGGAGGGGGACCCGTACCCCAGTGAGAGTCAGCACCTTCAGGAGAGGAGGGGGACCCGTACCCCAGTGAGAGTCAGCACCTTCAGGAGAGGAGGGGGACCCGTACCCCAGTGAGAGTCAGCACCTTCAGGAGAGGAGGGGACCCATACCCCAGTGAGAGTCAGCACCTTCAGGAGAGGAGGGGGACCTGTACCCAGTGAGAGTCAGCATCTTCAGGAGAGGAGGGGGACCTGTAGCCCAGTAAGAGTCAGCACCTTCAGGAGAGGAGGGGGACCCGTACCCCAGTGAGAGTCAGCACCTTCAGGAGAGGAGGGGGACCTGTACCCCAGTGAGAGTCAGCACCTTCAGGAGAGGAGGGGGACACGTACCCCAGTGAGAGTCAGCACCTTCAGGAGAGGGGGGGGACCTGTACCCCAGTGAGTGTCAGCACCTTCAGGAGAGGAGGGGGACCTGTACCCCAGTGAGAGTCAGCACCTTCAGGAGAGGAGGGGGGACCTGTACCCCAGTGAGAGTCAGCACCTTCAGGAGAGGAGGGGGACCTGTACCCCAGTGAGACTCAGCACCTTCAGGAGAGGAGGGGGACCTGTACCCCAGTGAGAGTCAGCACCTTCAGGAGAGGAGGGGGACCTGTACCCCAGTGAGAGTCAGCACCTTCAGGAGAGGAGAGGGACCCGTACCCCAGTGGGAGTCAGCACCCTCAGGAGAAGAGGGGGACCTGTACCCCAGTGAGAGTCAGCACCTTCAGGAGAGGAGGGGGACCCGTACCCCAGTGAGAGTCAGCACATTCAGGAGAGGAGGGGGACCTGCACCCTAGTGAGAGTCAGCACCTTCAGGAGAGGAGGGGGACCTGTACCCCAGTGAGAGTCAGCACCTTCAGGAGACGAGGGGGACCTGTACCCCAGTGAGAGTCAGCACCTTCAGGAGAGGAGGGGGACCCGTACCCCAGTGAGAGTCAGCACCTTCAGGAGAGGAGGGGGACCTGTACCCCAGTGAGAGTCAGCACCTTCAGGAGACGAGGAGGATCTGTACCCAAGTGAGAGTCAGCACCTTCAGGAGAGGAGGGGACCAGTACCCCAGTCAGAGTCAGCACCTTCAGGAGAGGAGGGGACCAGTACCCCAGTGAAAGTCAGCACCTTCAGGAGAGGAGGGGGACCTGTACCCCAGTGAGAGTCAGCACCTTCAGGAGAGGAGGGGGACCCTGTACCCCAGTGAGAGTCAGCACCTTCAGGAGACGAGGGGACCCTGTACCCCAGTGAGAGTCAGCACCTTCAGGAGAGGACGGGGACCCTGTACCCCCGTGAGAGTCAGCACCTTCAGGAGAAGAAGGGGCCCCTGTACCCCAGTTAGAGTCAGCACCTTCAGGAGAGGAGAGGGACCTGTACCCCAGTGAGAGTCAGCACCTTCAGGAGACGAGGGGGACCTGTACCCCAGTGAGAGTCAGCACCTTCAGGAGACGAGGGGGACCTGTACCCCAGTGAGAGTCAGCACCTTCAGGAGAGGAGAGAAACCTGTATCCCAGTGAGAGTCAGCACCTTCAGGAGAGGTGGGTGACCAGAACCCCAGTGAGAATCAGCACCGTCAGCAGATGAAGGGGACCCTGTACCCCAGTGAGAGTCAGCACCTTCAGGAGAGGAGGGGGACATGTAACCCAGTGAGAGTCAGCACCTTCAGGAGAGGAGGGGGACCCTGTACCCCAGTGAGAGTCAGCACCTTCAGGAGATGAGGGGGACCTGTGCCCCAGTGAGAGTCAACACCATCAGGAGTGGAGGGGGACCTGTACCCCAGTGAGAGTCAACACCTTCAGGAGAGGAGGGGGACCCGTACCCCAGTGAGAGTCAGCACCTTCAGGAGAGGAGGGGGACCTGTAGCCCAGTGAGAGTCAGCACCTTCAGGAGAGGAGGGGGACCTGTACCCCAGTGAGAGTCAGCACCTTCAGGAGAGGAGGGGACCTGTACCCCAGTGAGAGTCAGCGCCTTCAGGAGAGGTGGGGGACCTGTACCCCAGTGAGAGTCAGCACCTTCAGGAGAGGAGGGGGACCCGTACCCCAGTGAGAGTCAGCACCTTCAGGAGAGGAGGGGGACCTGTAGCCCAGTGAGAGTCAGCACCTTCAGGAGAGGAGGTGGACCCGTACCCCAGTGAGAGTCAGCACCTTCAGGAGAGGAGGGGGCCCGTACCCCAGTGAGAGTCAGCACCTTCAGGAGAGGAGGGGGACCTGTACCCCAGTGAGAGTCAGCACCTTCAGGAGAGGAGGAGGACCTGTACCCCAGTGAGAGTCAGCACCTTCAGGAGAGGAGGGGGACCTGTACCCCAGTGAGAGTCAGCACCTTCAGGAGAGGAGGGTGAACTGTACCCCAGTGAGAGTCAGCACCTTCAGGAGAGGAGGGGGACCTGTACCCCAGTGAGAGTCAGCACCTTCAGGAGAGGAGGGGACCTGTACCCCAGTGAGAGTCAGCGCCTTCAGGAGAGGTGGGGGACCTGTACCCCAGTGAGAGTCAGCACCTTCAGGAGAGGAGGGGGACCCGTACCCCAGTGAGAGTCAGCACCTTCAGGAGAGGAGGGGGACCTGTAGCCCAGTGAGAGTCAGCACCTTCAGGAGAGGAGGTGGACCCGTACCCCAGTGAGAGTCAGCACTTTCAGGAGAGGAGGGGGCCCGTACCCCAGTGAGAGTCAGCACCTTCAGGAGAGGAGGGGGACCTGTACCCCAGTGAGAGTCAGCACCTTCAGGAGAGGAGGAGGACCTGTACCCCAGTGAGAGTCAGCACCTTCAGGAGAGGAGGGGGACCTGTACCCCAGTGAGAGTCAGCACCTTCAGGAGAGGAGGGTGAACTGTACCCCAGTGAGAGTCAGCACCTTCAGGAGATGAGGGGGACCTGTACCCCAGTGAGACTCAGCACCTTCAGGAGAGGAGGGGACCTGTACCCTAGTGAGAGTCAGCGCCTTCAGGAGAGGTGGGGGATCTGTACCCCAGTGAGAGTCAGCACCTTCAGGAGAGGAGGGGGACCCGTACCCCAGTGAGAGTCAGCATCTTCAGGAGAGGAGGGGGACCTGTAGCCCAGTAAGAGTCAGCACCTTCAGGAGAGGAGGGGGACCCGTACCCCAGTGAGAGTCAGCACCTTCAGGAGAGGAGGGGGACCTGTAGCCCAGTGAGAGTCAGCACCTTCAGGAGAGGAGGTGGACCCGTACCCCAGTGAGAGTCAGCACCTTCAGGAGAGGAGGGGGCCCGTACCCCTGTGAGAGTCAGCACCTTCAGGAGAGGAGGGGGACCTGTACCCCAGTGAGAGTCAGCACCTTCAGGAGAGGAGGAGGACCTGTACCCCAGTGAGAGTCAGCACCTTCAGGAGAGGAGGGGGACCTGTACCCCAGTGAGAGTCAGCACCTTCAGGAGAGGAGGGTGAACTGTACCCCAGTGAGAGTCAGCACCTTCAGGAGAGGAGGGGGACCTGTACCCCAGTGAGAGTCAGCACCTTCAGGAGAGGAGGGGACCTGTACCCCAGTGAGAGTCAGCGCCTTCAGGAGAGGTGGGGGACCTGTACCCCAGTGAGAGTCAGCACCTTCAGGAGAGGAGGGGGACCCGTACCCCAGTGAGAGTCAGCACCTTCAGGAGAGGAGGGGGACCTGTAGCCCAGTGAGAGTCAGCACCTTCAGGAGAGGAGGTGGACCCGTACCCCAGTGAGAGTCAGCACCTTCAGGAGAGGAGGGGGCCCGTGCCCCAGTGAGAGTCAGCACCTTCAGGAGAGGAGGGGGACCTGTACCCCAGTGAGAGTCAGCACCTTCAGGAGAGGAGGAGGACCTGTACCCCAGTGAGAGTCAGCACCTTCAGGAGAGGAGGGGGACCTGTACCCCAGTGAGAGTCAGCACCTTCAGGAGAGGAGGGTGAGCTGTACCCCAGTGAGAGTCAGCACCTTCAGGAGAGGAGGGGGACCTGTACCCCAGTGAGACTCAGCACCTTCAGGAGAGGAGGGGACCTGTACCCTAGTGAGAGTCAGCGCCTTCAGGAGAGGTGGGGGATCTGTACCCCAGTGAGAGTCAGCACCTTCAGGAGAGGAGAGAAACCTGTATCCCAGTGAGAGTCAGCGCCTTCAGGAGAGGAGGGGGACCCTGTACCCCAGTGAGAGTCAGCACCTTCAGGAGAGGAGGGGGACCCGTACCCCAGTGAGAGTCAGCACCTTCAGGAGACGAGGGGGACCTGTACCCCAGTGAGAGTCAGCACCTTCAGGAGAGGAGGGGGACCCGTACCCCAGTGAGAGTCAGCACCTTCAGGAGAGGAGGGGGACCTGTACCCCAGTGAGAGTCAGCACCTTCAGGAGACGAGGAGGATCTGTACCCAAGTGAGAGTCAGCACCTTCAGGAGAGGAGGGGACCAGTACCCCAGTGAGAGTCAGCACCTTCAGGAGAGGAGGGGACCAGTACCCCAGTGAAAGTCAGCACCTTCAGGAGAGGAGGGGGACCTGTACCCCAGTGAGAGTCAGCACCTTCAGGAGAGGAGGGGGACCCTGTACCCCAGTGAGAGTCAGCACCTTCAGGAGACGAGGGGGACCCTGTACCCCAGTGAGAGTCAGCACCTTCAGGAGAGGACGGGGACCCTGTACCCCCGTGAGAGTCAGCACCTTCAGGAGAAGAAGGGGCCCCTGTACCCCAGTTAGAGTCAGCACCTTCAGGAGAGGAGGGGGACCCTGTACCCCAGTGAGAGTCAGCACCTTCAGGAGAGGAGGGGGACCCGTACCCCAGTGAGAGTCAGCACCTTCAGGAGAGGAGAGGGACCCGTACCCCAGTGAGAGTCAGCACCTTCAGGAGAGGAGGGGGACCCGTACCCCAGTGAGAGTCAGCACCTTCAGGAGAGGAGGGGACCCGTACCCCAGTGAGAGTCAGCACCTTCAGGAGAGGAGGGGGACCTGTACCCCAGTGAGAGTCAGCATCTTCAGGAGAGGAGGGGGACCTGTAGCCCAGTAAGAGTCAGCACCTTCAGGAGAGGAGGGGGACCCGTACCCCAGTGAGAGTCAGCACCTTCAGGAGAGGAGGGGGACCTGTACCCCAGTGAGAGTCAGCACCTTCAGGAGAGGTGGGGGACACGTACCCCAGTGAGAGTCAGCACCTTCAGGAGAGGGGGGGGACCTGTACCCCAGTGAGAGTCAGCACCTTCAGGAGAGGAGGGGGACCTGTACCCCAGTGAGAGTCAGCACCTTCAGGAGAGGAGGGGGGACCTGTACCCCAGTGAGAGTCAGCACCTTCAGGAGAGGAGGGGGACCTGTACCCCAGTGAGACTCAGCACCTTCAGGAGAGGAGGGGGACCTGTACCCCAGTGAGAGTCAGCACCTTCAGGAGAGGAGGGGGACCTGTACCCCAGTGAGAGTCAGCACCTTCAGGAGAGGAGAGGGACCCGTACCCCAGTGGGAGTCAGCACCTTCAGGAGAAGAGGGGGACCTGTACCCCAGTGAGAGTCAGCACCTTCAGGAGAGGAGGGGGACCCGTACCCCAGTGAGAGTCAGCACATTCAGGAGAGGAGGGGGACCTGCACCCTAGTGAGAGTCAGCACCTTCAGGAGAGGAGGGGGACCTGTACCCCAGTGAGAGTCAGCACCTTCAGGAGAGGGGGGGGACCTGTACCCCAGTGAGAGTCAGCACCTTCAGAAGAGGAGGGGGACCCGTACCCCAGTGAGAGTCAGCACCTTCTGGAGAGGAGGGGGACCTGTACCCCAGTGAGAGTCAGCACCTTCAGGAGACGAGGAGGATCTGTACCCAAGTGAGAGTCAGCACCTTCAGGAGAGGAGGGGACCAGTACCCCAGTGAGAGTCAGCACCTTCAGGAGAGGAGGGGACCAGTACCCCAGTGAAAGTCAGCACCTTCAGGAGAGGAGGGGGACCTGTACCCCAGTGAGAGTCAGCACCTTCAGGAGAGGAGGGGGACCCTGTACCCCAGTGAGAGTCAGCACCTTCAGGAGACGAGGGGGACCCTGTACCCCAGTGAGAGTCAGCACCTTCAGGAGAGGACGGGGACCCTGTACCCCCGTGAGAGTCAGCACCTTCAGGAGAAGAAGGGGCCCCTGTACCCCAGTTAGAGTCAGCACCTTCAGGAGAGGAGAGGGACCTGTACCCCAGTGAGAGTCAGCACCTTCAGGAGACGAGGGGGACCTGTACCCCAGTGAGAGTCAGCACCTTCAGGAGACGAGGGGGACCTGTACCCCAGTGAGAGTCAGCACCTTCAGGAGAGGAGAGAAACCTGTATCCCAGTGAGAGTCAGCACCTTCAGGAGAGGTGGGTGACCAGAACCCCAGTGAGAATCAGCACCGTCAGCAGATGAAGGGGACCCTGTACCCCAGTGAGAGTCAGCACCTTCAGGAGAGGAGGGGGACATGTAACCCAGTGAGAGTCAGCACCTTCAGGAGAGGAGGGGGACCCTGTACCCCAGTGAGAGTCAGCACCTTCAGGAGATGAGGGGGACCTGTGCCCCAGTGAGAGTCAACACCATCAGGAGTGGAGGGGGACCTGTACCCCAGTGAGAGTCAACACCTTCAGGAGAGGAGGGGGACCCGTACCCCAGTGAGAGTCAGCACCTTCAGGAGAGGAGGGGGACCTGTACCCCAGTGAGAGTCAGCACCTTCAGGAGAGGAGGGGACCTGTACCCCAGTGAGAGTCAGCGCCTTCAGGAGAGGTGGGGGACCTGTACCCCAGTGAGAGTCAGCACCTTCAGGAGAGGAGGGGGACCCGTACCCCAGTGAGAGTCAGCACCTTCAGGAGAGGAGGGGGACCTGTAGCACAGTGAGAGTCAGCACCTTCAGGAGAGGAGGTGGACCCGTACCCCAGTGAGAGTCAGCACCTTCAGGAGAGGAGGGGGCCCGTACCCCAGTGAGAGTCAGCACCTTCAGGAGAGGAGGGGGACCTGTACCCCAGTGAGAGTCAGCACCTTCAGGAGAGGAGGAGGACCTGTACCCCAGTGAGAGTCAGCACCTTCAGGAGAGGAGAGGGACCCGTACCCCAGTGGGAGTCAGCACCTTCAGGAGAAGAGGGGGACCTGTACCCCAGTGAGAGTCAGCACCTTCAGGAGAGGAGGGGGACCCGTACCCCAGTGAGAGTCAGCACATTCAGGAGAGGAGGGGGACCTGCACCCTAGTGAGAGTCAGCACCTTCAGGAGAGGAGGGGGACCTGTACCCCAGTGAGAGTCAGCACCTTCAGGAGACGAGGGGGACCTGTACCCCAGTGAGAGTCAGCACCTTCAGGAGAGGAGGGGGACCCGTACCCCAGTGAGAGTCAGCACCTTCAGGAGACGAGGAGGATCTGTACCCAAGTGAGAGTCAGCACCTTCAGGAGAGGAGGGGACCAGTACCCCAGTGAGAGTCAGCACCTTCAGGAGAGGAGGGGACCAGTACCCCAGTGAAAGTCAGCACCTTCAGGAGAGGAGGGGGACCTGTACCCCAGTGAGAGTCAGCACCTTCAGGAGAGGAGGGGGACCCTGTACCCCAGTGAGAGTCAGCACCTTCAGGAGACGAGGGGGACCCTGTACCCCAGTGAGAGTCAGCACCTTCAGGAGAGGACGGGGACCCTGTACCCCCGTGAGAGTCAGCACCTTCAGGAGAAGAAGGGGCCCCTGTACCCCAGTTAGAGTCAGCACCTTCAGGAGAGGAGAGGGACCTGTACCCCAGTGAGAGTCAGCACCTTCAGGAGACGAGGGGGACCTGTACCCCAGTGAGAGTCAGCACCTTCAGGAGACGAGGGGGACCTGTACCCCAGTGAGAGTCAGCACCTTCAGGAGAGGAGAGAAACCTGTATCCCAGTGAGAGTCAGCACCTTCAGGAGAGGTGGGTGACCAGAACCCCAGTGAGAATCAGCACCGTCAGCAGATGAAGGGGACCCTGTACCCCAGTGAGAGTCAGCACCTTCAGGAGAGGAGGGGGACATGTAACCCAGTGAGAGTCAGCACCTTCAGGAGAGGAGGGGGACCCTGTACCCCAGTGAGAGTCAGCACCTTCAGGAGATGAGGGGGACCTGTGCCCCAGTGAGAGTCAACACCATCAGGAGTGGAGGGGGACCTGTACCCCAGTGAGAGTCAACACCTTCAGGAGAGGAGGGGGACCCGTACCCCAGTGAGAGTCAGCACCTTCAGGAGAGGAGGGGGACCTGTACCCCAGTGAGAGTCAGCACCTTCAGGAGAGGAGGGGACCTGTACCCCAGTGAGAGTCAGCGCCTTCAGGAGAGGTGGGGGACCTGTACCCCAGTGAGAGTCAGCACCTTCAGGAGAGGAGGGGGACCCGTACCCCAGTGAGAGTCAGCACCTTCAGGAGAGGAGGGGGACCTGTAGCCCAGTGAGAGTCAGCACCTTCAGGAGAGGAGGTGGACCCGTACCCCAGTGAGAGTCAGCACCTTCAGGAGAGGAGGGGGCCCGTACCCCAGTGAGAGTCAGCACCTTCAGGAGAGGAGGGGGACCTGTACCCCAGTGAGAGTCAGCACCTTCAGGAGAGGAGTAG
Source organism: Isurus oxyrinchus (assembly GCA_026770705.1). NCBI lineage: Eukaryota > Metazoa > Chordata > Chondrichthyes > Lamniformes > Lamnidae > Isurus > Isurus oxyrinchus. The sequence goes on from JANJGN010001599.1 coordinate 83,389, forward strand.
GACCTGTACCCCAGTGAGAGTCAGCACCTTCAGGAGAGGAGGGGGACCTGTACCCCAGTGAGAGTCAGCACCTTCAGGAGAGGAGGGTGAACTGTACCCCAGTGAGAGTCAGCACCTTCAGGAGAGGAGGGGGACCTGTACCCCAGTGAGAGTCAGCACCTTCAGGAGAGGAGGGGACCTGTACCCCAGTGAGAGTCAGCGCCTTCAGGAGAGGTGGGGGACCTGTACCCCAGTGAGAGTCAGCACCTTCAGGAGAGGAGGGGGACCCGTACCCCAGTGAGAGTCAGCACCTTCAGGAGAGGAGGGGGACCTGTAGCCCAGTGAGAGTCAGCACCTTCAGGAGAGGAGGTGGACCCGTACCCCAGTGAGAGTCAGCACCTTCAGGAGAGGAGGGGGCCCGTACCCCAGTGAGAGTCAGCACCTTCAGGAGAGGAGGGGGACCTGTACCCCAGTGAGAGTCAGCACCTTCAGGAGAGGAGGAGGACCTGTACCCCAGTGAGAGTCAGCACCTTCAGGAGAGGAGGGGGACCTGTACCCCAGTGAGAGTCAGCACCTTCAGGAGAGGAGGGTGAACTGTACCCCAGTGAGAGTCAGCACCTTCAGGAGAGGAGGGGGACCTGTACCCCAGTGAGACTCAGCACCTTCAGGAGAGGAGGGGACCTGTACCCTAGTGAGAGTCAGCGCCTTCAGGAGAGGTGGGGGATCTGTACCCCAGTGAGAGTCAGCACCTTCAGGAGAGGAGGGGGACCCGTACCCCAGTGAGAGTCAGCATCTTCAGGAGAGGAGGGGGACCTGTAGCCCAGTAAGAGTCAGCACCTTCAGGAGAGGAGGGGGACCCGTACCCCAGTGAGAGTCAGCACCTTCAGGAGAGGAGGGGGACCTGTACCCCAGTGAGAGTCAGCACCTTCAGGAGAGGAGGGGGACACGTACCCCAGTGAGAGTCAGCACCTTCAGGAGAGGGGGGGGACCTGTACCCCAGTGAGAGTCAGCACCTTCAGGAGAGGAGGGGGACCTGTACCCCAGTGAGAGTCAGCACCTTCAGGAGAGGAGGGGGGACCTGTACCCCAGTGAGAGTCAGCACCTTCAGGAGAGGAGGGGGACCTCTACCCCAGTGAGACTCAGCACCTTCAGGAGAGGAGGGGGACCTGTACCCCAGTGAGAGTCAGCACCTTCAGGAGAGGAGGGGGACCTGTACCCCAGTGAGAGTCAGCACCTTCAGGAGAGGAGAGGGACCCGTACCCCAGTGGGAGTCAGCACCTTCAGGAGACGAGGGGGACCTGTACCCCAGTGAGAGTCAGCACCTTCAGGAGAGGAGGGGGACCCGTACCCCAGTGAGAGTCAGCACATTCAGGAGAGGAGGGGGACCTGCACCCTAGTGAGAGTCAGCACCTTCAGGAGAGGAGGGGGACCTGTACCCCAGTGAGAGTCAGCACCTTCAGGAGACGAGGGGGACCTGTACCCCAGTGAGAGTCAGCACCTTCAGGAGAGGAGGGGGACCCGTACCCCAGTGAGAGTCAGCACCTTCAGGAGAGGAGGGGGACCTGTACCCCAGTGAGAGTCAGCACCTTCAGGAGACGAGGAGGATCTGTACCCAAGTGAGAGTCAGCACCTTCAGGAGAGGAGGGGACCAGTACCCCAGTGAGAGTCAGCACCTTCAGGAGAGGAGGGGACCAGTACCCCAGTGAAAGTCAGCACCTTCAGGAGAGGAGGGGGACCTGTACCCCAGTGAGAGTCAGCACCTTCAGGAGAGGAGGGGGACCCTGTACCCCAGTGAGAGTCAGCACCTTCAGGAGACGAGGGGGACCCTGTACCCCAGTGAGAGTCAGCACCTTCAGGAGAGGACGGGGACCCTGTACGCCCGTGAGAGTCAGCACATTCAGGAGAAGAAGGGGCCCCTGTACCCCAGTTAGAGTCAGCACCTTCAGGAGAGGAGAGGGACCTGTACCCCAGTGAGAGTCAGCACCTTCAGGAGACGAGGGGGACCTGTACCCCAGTGAGAGTCAGCACCTTCAGGAGACGAGGGGGACCTGTACCCCAGTGAGAGTCAGCACCTTCTGGAGAGGAGGGGGACCTGTACCCCAGTGAGAGTCAGCACCTTCAGGAGAGGAGAGAAACCTGTATCCCAGTGAGAGTCAGCACCTTCAGGAGAGGTGGGTGACCTGAACCCCAGTGAGAATCAGCACCGTCAGCAGATGAAGGGGACCCTGTACCCCAGTGAGAGTCAGCACCTTCAGGAGAGGAGGGGGACATGTAACCCAGTGAGAGTCAGCACCTTCAGGAGAGGAGGGGGACCCTGTACCCCAGTGAGAGTCAGCACCTTCAGGAGATGAGGGGGACCTGTGCCCCAGTGAGAGTCAACACCATCAGGAGTGGAGCGGGACCTGTACCGCAGTGAGAGTCAGCACCTTCAGGAGAGGAGGGGGACCTGTACCCCAGTGAGAGTCAACACCTTCAGGAGAGGAGGGGGACCCGTACCCCAGTGAGAGTCAGCACCTTCAGGAGAGGAGGGGGACCTGTAGCCCAGTGAGAGTCAGCACCTTCAGGAGAGGAGGGGGACCTGTACCCCAGTGAGAGTCAGCACCTTCAGGAGAGGAGGGGACCTGTACCCCAGTGAGAGTCAGCGCCTTCAGGAGAGGTGGGGGACCTGTACCCCAGTGAGAGTCAGCACCTTCAGGAGAGGAGGGGGACCCGTACCCCAGTGAGAGTCAGCACCTTCAGGAGAGGAGGGGGAACTGTAGCCCAGTGAGAGTCAGCACCTTCAGGAGAGGAGGTGGACCCGTACCCCAGTGAGAGTCAGCACCTTCAGGAGAGGAGGGGGCCCGTACCCCAGTGAGAGTCAGCACCTTCAGGAGAGGAGGGGGACCTGTACCCCAGTGAGAGTCAGCACCTTCAGGAGAGGAGGAGGACCTGTACCCCAGTGAGAGTCAGCACCTTCAGGAGAGGAGGGGGACCTGTACCCCAGTGAGAGTCAGCACCTTCAGGAGACGAGGGGGACCCGTAACCCATTGAGAGTCAGCACCTTCAGGAGAGGAGAGGGACCCGTACCCCAGTGGGAGTCAGCACCTTCAGGAGAGGAGGGGGACCCGTACCCCAGGGAGAGTCAGCACCTTCAGGAGAGGAGGGCGACCCGTACCCCAGTGAGAGTCAGCACATTCAGGAGAGGAGGGGGACCTGTACCCCAGTGAGAGTCAGCACCTTCAGGAGAGGAGGGGGACCCGTACCCCAGTGAGAGTCAGCACCTTCAGGAGAGGAGGGGGACCTGTCCCCCAGTGAGAGTCAGCACCTTCAGGAGAGGAGGGGGACCTGTACCCCAGTGAGAGTCAGCACCTTCAGGAGAGGAGGGGGACCCGTACCCCAGTGAGAGTCAGCACCTTCAGGAGAGGAGGGGGACCTGTACCCCAGTGAGAGTCAGCACCTTCAGGAGACGAGGAGGACCTGTACCCCAGTGAGAGTCAGCACCTTCAGGAGAGGAGGGGACCAGTACCCCAGTGAGAGTCAGCACCTTCAGGAGAGGAGGGGGATCTGTACCCCAGTGAGAGTCAGCACCTACAGGAGAGGAGGGGGACCTGTACCCCAGTGAGAGTCAGCACCTTCAGGATAGGAGGGGGACCTGTACCCCAGTGAGAGTCAGCACCTTCAGGAGAGGAGGGGGACCTGTACCCCAGTGAGAGTCAGCACCTTCAGGAGAGGAGGGGGACCCGTACCCCAGTGAGAGTCAGCACCTTCAGGAGAGGAGGGGGACCTGTACCCCAGTGAGAGGCAGCACCTTCAGGAGAGGAGGGGGACCCGTACCCCAGTGAGAGTCAGCACCTTCAGGAGAGGAGGGGGACCCGTACCCCAGTGAGAGTCAGCACCTTCAGGAGAGGAGGGGGACCCGTACCCCAGTGAGAGTCAGCACCTTCAGGAGAGGAGGGGGACCCGTACCCCAGTGAGAGTCAGCACCTTCAGGAGACGAGGGGGACCTGTACCCCAGTGAGAGTCAGCACCTTCAGGAGAGGAGGGGGACCTGTACCCCAGTGAGAGTCAGCACCTTCAGGAGAGGAGGGGGACCCGTACCCCAGTAACAGTCAGCACCTTCAGGAGACGAAGAGGACCTGTACCCCAGTGAGAGTCAGCACCTTCAGGAGAGGAGGGGGACCTGTAACCCAGTAAGAGTCAGCACCTTCAGGAGACGAGGGGGATCTCTACCCCATTTAGAGTCAGCACCTTCAGGAAAGGGTGGGACCTGTACCCCAGTGCGAGTCAGCACCTTCAGGAGAGGAGGGGGACCTGTACCCCAGTGAGAGTCAGCACCTTCAGGAGAGGAGGGAAACCTGTATCCCAGTGAGAGTCAGCACCTTCAGGAGAGGAGGGTGACCTGAACCCCAGTGAGAGTCAGCAGCTTCAGGAGAGGAGTGGGACCCGTACCCCAGTGGGAGTCAGCACCTTCAGGAGACGAGGGGGACCCGTACCCCAGTGACAGTCATCACATTCAGGAGAGGAGGGGGACCTGTACCCCAGTGAGCGTCAGCACCTTCAGGAGAGGAGGGGGACCCTGTACCCCAGTGAGAGTCAGCACCTTCAGGAGATGAGGGGGACCTGTGCCCCAGTGAGAGTCAGCACCTTCAGGAGACGAGGGGGACCTGTATCCCAGTGAGAGTCAGCACCTTCAGGAGAGGAGAGGGACCCGTACCCCAGTGGGAGTCAGCACCTTCAGGAGACGAGGGGGACCTGTACCCCAGTGAGAGTCAGCACCTTCAGGAGAGGAGGGGGACCCTGTACCCCAGTGAGAGTCAGCACCTTCAGGAGAGGAGGGGGACCCATACCCCAGTGAGAGTCAGCACATTCAGGAGAGGAGGGGGACCTGTACCCCAGTGAGAGTCAGCACCTTCAGGAGAGGAGGGCGACCGGTACCCCAGTGAGAGTCAGCACCTTCAGGAGACGAGGGGGACCTGTACCCCAGTGAGAGTCAGCACCTTCAGGAGAGGAGGGGGACCTGTACCCCAGTGAGAGTCAGCACCTTCAGGAGAGGAGGGGTACCCGTACCCCAGTGACAGTCAGCACCTTCAGGAGACGAGGGGGACCTGTATCCCAGTGAGAGTCAACACCTTCAGGAGAGGAGAGGGACCCGTACCCCAGTGGGAGTCAGCACCTTCAGGAGACGAGGGGGACCTGTACCCCAGTGAGAGTCAGCACCTTCAGGAGAGGAGGGGGACCCTGTACCCCAGTGAGAGTCAGCACCTTCAGGAGAGGAGGGGGACCTGTACCCCAGTGAGAGTCAGCACCTTCAGGAGAGGAGGGCGACCCGTACCCCAGTGAGAGTCAGCACCTTCAGGAGACGAGGGGGACCTGTACCCCAGTGAGAGTCAGCACCTTCAGGAGAGGAGGGGGACCTGTACCCCAGTGAGAGTCAGCAGCTTCAGGAGAGGAGTGGGACCCGTACCCCAGTGGGAGTCAGCACCTTCAGGAGACGAGGGGGACCCGTACCCCAGTGACAGTCATCACATTCAGGAGAGGAGGGGGACCTGTACCCCAGTGAGAGTCAGCACCTTCAGGAGAGGAGGGGGACCCATACCCCAGTGAGAGTCAGCACCTTCAGGAGAGGAGGGGGAACCTGTACCCCAGTGAGCGTCAGCACCTTCAGGAGAGGAGGGGGACCTGTACCCCAGTGAGAGTCAGCACCTTCAGGAGAGGAGGGGGAACCTGTACCCCAGTGAGAGTCAGCATCTTCAGGAGAGGAGGGGGACCCGTACCCCAGTGAGAGTCAGCACCTTCAGAAGAGGAGGGGGACCCTGTACCCCAGTGAGAGTCAGCACCTTCAGGAGAGGAGGGGGACCTGTACCCCAGTGAGAGTCAGCACCTTCAGGAGAGGAGGGGGTCCCGTACCCCAGTGAGAGTCAGCACCCTCAGGAGAGGAGGGGGACCTGTACCCCAGTGAGAGTCAGCACCTTCAGGAGAGGAGGGGGACCTGTACCCCAGTGAGAGTCAGCACCTTCAGGAGAGGAGGGGGACCCGTACCCCAGTGAGAGTCAGCACCTTCAGGAGAGGAGGGGGACCTGTACCCCAGTGAGAGTCAGCACCTTCAGGAGAGGACGGGGACCTGTACTCCAGTGAGAGTCAGCACCTTCAGGAGACGAGGAGGACCTGTACCCCAGTGAGAGTCAGCACCTTCAGGAGAGGAGGGGACCAGTACCCCAGTACATTCAGCACCTTCAGGAGAGGTGGGGGACCCGTACCCCAGTGAGAGTCAGCACCTTCAGAAGAGGAGGGGGACCCGTACCCCAGTGAGAGTCAGCACCTTCAGGAGAGGAGGGGGACCTGTACCCCAGTGAGAGTCAGCACCTTCAGGAGAGGAGGGGGACCCGTACCCCAGTGAGAGTCAGCACCTTCAGGAGAGGAGGGGGACCTGTACCCCAGTGAGAGTCAGCACCTTCAGGAGAGGAGGGGGACCTGTACCCCAGTGAGAGTCAGCACCTTCAGGAGACGAGGGGGACCTGTACCCCAGTGAGAGTCAGCACCTTCAGGAGAGGAGAGGGACCCGTACCCCAGTGGGAGTCAGCACCTTCAGGAGACGAGGGGGACCTGTACCCCAGTGAGAGTCAGCACCTTCAGGAGAGGAGGGGGACCCTGTACCCCAGTGAGAGTCAGCACCTTCAGGAGAGGAGGGGGACCCATACCCCAGTGAGAGCACATTCAGGAGAGGAGGGGGACCTGTACCCCAGTGAGAGTCAGCACCTTCAGGAGAGGAGGGGTACCCGTACCCCAGTGACAGTCAGCACCTTCAGGAGACGAAGAGGACCTGTACCCCAGTGAGAGTCAGCACCTTCAGGAAAGGAGGGGGACCTGTACCCCAGTGAGAGTCAGCACCTTCAGGAGAGGAGGTGGACCTGTACCCCAGTGAGAGTCAGCACCTTCAGGAGAGGAGGGGGACCCTGTACCCCAGTGAGAGTCAGCGCCTTCAGGAGAGGAGGGGGACCCTGTACCCCAGTGAGAGTCAGCACCTTCAGGAGAGGAGGGGGACCCGTACCCCAGTGAGAGTCAGCACCTTCAGGAGAGGAGGGGGACCCGTACCCCAGTGAGAGTCAGCACCTTCAGGAGAGGAGGGGGACCCGTACCCCAGTGAGAGTCAGCACCTTCAGGAGAGGAGGGGGACCCGTACCCCAGTGAGAGTCAGCACCTTCAGGAGAGGAGGGGACCCGTACCCCAGTGAGAGTCAGCACCTTCAGGAGAGGAGGGGGACCCGTACCCCAGTGAGAGTCAGCACCTTCAGGAGAGGAGGGGGACCCGTACCCCAGTGAGAGTCAGCACCTTCAGGAGAGGAGGGGGACCCGTACCCCAGTGAGAGTCAGCACCTTCAGGAGAGGAGGGGGACCTGTACCCCAGTGAGGGTCAGCACCTTCAGGAGAGGAGGGGGATCTGTACCCCAGTGAGAGTCAGCACCTTCAGGAGAGGAGGGGGACCCACACCCCAGTGAGAGTCAGCACCTTCAGGAGAGGAGGGGGACCTGTACCCCAGTGAGAGTCAGCACCTTCAGGAGAGGAGGGGTACCCGTACCCCAGTGACAGTCAGCACCTTCAGGAGACGAAGAGGACCTGTACCCCAGTGAGAGTCAGCACCTTCAGGAGAGGAGGTGGACCTGTACCCCAGTGAGAGTCAGCACCTTCAGGAGAGGAGGGGGACCCTGTACCCCAGTGAGAGTCAGCACCTTCAGGAGAGGAGGGGGACCTGTATCCCAGTGAGAGTCAGCACGTTCAGGAGAGGAGGGGGACCCGTACCCCAGTGAGAGTCAGCACCTTCAGAAGAGAGGAGGGGGACCCGTACCCCAGTGAGGGTCAGCACCTTCAGAAGAGAGGGACCCTGTACCCCAGTGAGAGTCAGCACCTTCAGGAGAGGAGGGGGACCCGTACCCCAGTGAGAGTCAGCACCTTCAGGAGAGGAGGGGGACCCGTACCCCAGTGAGAGTCAGCACCTTCAGGAGAGGAGGGGGACCCGTACCCCAGTGAGAGTCAGCACCTTCAGGAGAGGAGGGGGACCCGTACCCCAGTGAGAGTCAGCACCTTAAGGAGAGGAGGGGGACCTGTACCCCAGTGAGAGTCAGCACTTTCAGGAGAGGAGGGGACCCTGTACCCCAGTGAGAGTCAGCACCTTCAGGAGAGGAGGGGGACCCGTACCCCAGTGAGAGTCAGCACCTTAAGGAGAGGAGGGGGACCTGTACCCCAGTGAGAGTCAGCACTTTCAGGAGAGGAGGGGACCCTGTACCCCAGTGAGAGTCAGCACCTTCAGGAGAGGAGGGGGACCTGTACCCCAGTGAGAGTCAGCACCTTCAGGAGAGGAGGGGGACCTGTACCCCAGTGAGAGTCAGCACCTTCAGGAGAGGAGGGGGACCCGTACCCCAGTGAGAGTCAGCACCTTCAGGAGAGGAGGGGGACCCTGTACCCCAGTGAGAGTCAGCACCTTCAGGAGAGGAGGGGGACCCGTACCCCAGTGAGAGTCAGCACCTTAAGGAGAGGAGGGGGACCAGTACCCCAGTGAGAGTCAGCACCTTCAGGAGAGGAGGGGGACCTGTACCCCAGTGAGTGTCAGCACCTTCAGGAGAGGAGGGGACCTGTACCCCAGTGAGAGTCAGCACCTTCAGGAGAGGAGGGGACCTGTACCCCAGTGAGAGTCAGCACCTTCAGGAGAGGAGGGGGACCTGTACCCCAGTGAGAGTCAGCACCTTCAGGAGAGGAGGGGGACCCTGTACCCCAGTGAGAGTCAGCACCTTCAGGAGAGGAGGGGGACCTGTACCCCAGTGAGAGTCAGCACCTTAAGGAGAGGAGGGGGACCAGTACCCCAGTGAGAGTCAGCACCTTCAGGAGAGGAGGGGGACCTGTACCCCAGTGAGAGTCAGCACCTTCAGGAGAGGAGGGGGACCTGTACCCCAGTGAGAGTCAGCACCTTCAGGAGAGGAGGGAGACCTGTACCCCAGTGAGAGTCAGCACCTTCAGGAGAGGAGGGGACCTGTACCCCAGTGAGAGTCAGCACCTTCAGGAGAGGAGGGGGTCCCGTACCCCAGTGAGAGTCAGCACCTTCAGGAGAGGAGGGGGACCTGTACCCCAGTGAGAGTCAGCACCTTCAGGAGAGGAGGGGGACCTGTACCCCAGTGAGAGTCAGCACCTTCAGGAGAGGAGGGGGACCTGTACCCCAGTGAGAGTCAGCACCTTCAGGAGAGGAGGGGGACCCTGTACCCCAGTGAGAGTCAGCACCTTCAGGAGAGGAGGGGGATCTGTACCCCAGTGAGAGTCAGCACCTTCAGGAGAGGAGGGGGACCTGTACCCCAGTGAGAGTCAGCACCTTCAGGAGAGGAGGGGGACCTGCCCAGCGCCGGGCCTGTTTATTTCCCCTCTTCCCGCCCCAATGTTTCCTACTCCCCGCCGCCCGGGCCGCGCTCCTTACCACAAACTCCATCCCACCGCTCGTTCCTCCGCCTGTTTCCCGCGGCCCCGAGGTCTATAACCGGCCGCTTCCCCGCGAATAGCGGCTGTGTACCGGCTGATTGGGGACTGGGGGGAGCCCGACAGGGCGCCACCCGCCGGCCGGGAGGTGTCACTACTTTGACCGCCAGCGGCCCTCACCGGCCAGGAGGAGTTACTATCCTTACTCGCAGCGCCCCCGAGCGGCCGGGAGGTCTGTCTACCCTCACCCCTTCCCTCCCTCTCTGCCTGCTTTACTCTTTACCCTCGCCCCCGGCGCCACCTATCGGCCGGCAGGACTCACTATCCTCAACTTCTCCCCCCCCTTCCCGGGCCTTCCACGGGACTTTCGGAGTCACTACTCTCACCTCCACCGCCACCTACCGGATAGGAGGACTCACTATCCTCACTCCATGCGCTACCCACCGAACAGATTGAGTCACTGTCCTCACCGCAGCGGCCGGGAGGAGTCACTATTCTCTCCCCCATCCCCGCCCACCGTCCGGGGGCTCTCTCTACTCTAACCCCCATCGCCACCCACCGGCCGGGAAGAGTCACTATCCTCACCCCCAATTTCCCCAACAGCCGCGAAAAGTCACTCTTCTCACCCCCTGCGCCACCCACCGGCCGGGAGGGCTCCCTATCCTAACCCCAGTCACTCTCTTCACCCCTAGCTCCATTCACCGGCTGTGAGGAGTCACTATCCTCACCCCGAGCGCCACCCACCGGCCAGGAGAAGTCACTATCCTCACCTTCGGCGCCACCCATCGGCCGGGAGGACTCACTGCCCTCACCCACAGCGGCCTGGAGGAGTCACTGTTCTCTCCTCCTTTGCCACCCACCAGCCGAGAGGAGTTATTATCCTCACTACCAGCACCACCCACAGGCCAGGAGGAGTCACTATTCTCACCCCATGTGCCATCCACAAGCCAGGATGTGTCACTCTCCTCACCCCCAGTGCCACCCACTGGACGTGAAGAGTCACTATCCTCACCCGCAACTGCCAGGCGAAGTTACTTTCCTCACTCCACCACCACCAAGTGGCCTGGAGGAGTCACTATCCTCACCCCCGGCACCACCCATCGGCCAGAAGGACTCACTGCCCTCACCCACAGCGGCCGGGAGGAGTCACTATTCTTACCTCCAGCGCCACCCACCAGCCGGGAGGAGTCACTATCCTCACAGCCAGCGCCAGCCACCGGCCGGGACGACTCACTACCCTCACCCGCGTCACAACCCACCCGCTAGGAGGACTCTCTATCCTCACCCACATCGCCACCAGCTGGCCAGGAGGACTCACAATCTCCTCACCCACAGCGGCCGGGAGAGTCACTGTCCTTAACCCGCCACCCACCGGACGTGAGGAGTCACTATCCTCACCCCCAGCGGCCGGGAGGAGTCATTATCCTCACCCCTAGCAGCCGGGAGGAGCCATTATCCTCACCCCCAGTAGTCGGGAGGCGTCACTATCCTCACCCCAGCGCCTTCCAGTGGCTGGGAGGAGTCATTATCCTTAACCCCTAGCAGCCGGGAGGAGTCACTCTCCTCACCCCAATGCCACCCAGTGGCCGGGAGGAGTCACTATCTTCACCCCCAGCAGCCGGGAGGAGTCACTGTCTTCACCCCCAGCGGCCGGGAGGAGTCACTGTCTTCACCCCCAGCGGACGGGGGGAGTCACTATCTTCACCCCCAGCGGCCGGGAGGAGTCATTGTCTTCACCCCCAGCGGCCGGGAGGAGTCACTATCTTCACCCCCAGCGCCACCCACCTGCCGGGAGGAGTCATTATCCTCACCCCCAGTGGTCGGGAGGTCTCACTCTCCTCACCCCAGCGCCTTCCAGTGGCCGGGAGGAGTCATTATCCTTAACCCCTAGCAGCCGGGAGGAGTCACTCTCCTCACCCCAATGCCACCCAGTGGCCGGGAGCAGTCACTATCCTCACCCCCAGCAGCCGGGAGGAGTCACTATCCTCACCCCCAGCGACCGGGAGGAGTCACTATCCTCACCCCCATCACCACCCACTGGCCAGGAGGACTCACTACCATCACCCACAGCGGCCGGGAGGAGTCACTATCCTCACAACAGCTGCCGGACGAAGTTACTTTCCTCACTTCACCACCACCCAGTGGCCGGGAGGTGTCACTATCCTCACCCCCAGTGCCACCCACCGACCAGAAGGACTCTATCCTCACCCCCATCACCACCCACTGGCCAGGAGGACTCACTACCCTCACCCACAGCGGCCGGGAGAAGTCACTATCCTCATCCCAATGCCACCCAGTGGCCGGGAGAAGTCACTATTCTCACCCCCAGCGGCCGGGAGGAGTCACTATTCTCACACCCAGCGGCCGGGAGGAGTCACTATTCTCACCCCCAGCGCCACCCAGTGGCCAGGAGGAGTCACTATCCTCAACCCCAGCGCCACCCACCAGCCGGGAGGAGTCAATATCCTCACCCCCAGCGCCAACCATTGGCTGGGAAGGGTCACGATCCTCAACCCCAGCGCCACCCAGTGGCCGGGGGGAGTCACTATCCTCACCCCCTGTGCCACCATCCGGCTGGGAGGAGTCACTCTCCTCATCCCCAGCGCCACCCACAGGCCGGGATGAGTCATTATCCTCACCCCCAGTGGTCGGGAGGAGTCACTATCCTCACCCCAATGCCACGCAGTGGCCGGGAGGAGTCACTATCCTCACCCCCAGTGGCCGGGAGGAGTCACTATCCTCACCCCCAGCGCCACCCAGTGGCCCGAGGAGTCACTATTCTCACCTCCAGCACCACCCACCAGCCGGAGAAGTCACTATCCTCACCCAGCGCCACCCAGCGGCCAGGAGGAGTCACTATCCTCACCTCCAGCTCCTGGGACGGGTCACTATCCTCAACCCCAGCGCCACCCAGTGGCCGGGAGGAGTCACTATCCTCACCCACCCAGCTGCCGGGAGGAGTCACTCTCCTCATCCCCAGCGGCCGGGAGGAGCCACTACTCTCACCCCCAGCAGCCGGGAGGAGTCACTATCCTTACCCCCAGCGCCACCCACCAGCTGGAAGGAGTCACCGCCCTCACACCCAGCGGCCGGGAGGAGACACTATTCTCAACTCCAGCGCCACCTACCACCCGGGAGGATTCACTATCCTCACCCAGTGCCACCCAGTGGCCAGGAGGAGTCACTATTCTCACCCCCAGCGCCAACCACTGGCTGGGAGGAGTCACTATCCTCACCCCCAGCGCCAACCACCGGCTGGGAGGGGTCACTATCCTCAACCCCAGCGCCACCCAGTGGCCAGGAGGAGTCACTATCCTCACCCCCAGTGGCCGGGAGGAGTCACTCTCCTCATCCCCAGGGCCACCCACCGGCCGGGATGAGTCATTATCCTCACCCCCAGTGGTCTGGAGGAGTCACTTTCCTCACCCCCAGTGGCCGGGAGGAGTCACTATCCTCACCCCCAGTGGCCGAGAGGAGTCACTATTCTCACCTCCAGCGCCACCCACCAGCCGGAGAAGTCACTATCCTCACCCAGCGCCAGCCAGCGGCCAGGAGGAGTCACTATCCTCACCCAGTGCCACCCAGCAGCCAGGAGGAGTCACTATCCTCACCTCCAGCTCCTGGGACGGGTCACTATCCTCAACCCCAGCACCACCCAGTGGCCGGGAGGAGTCACTATCTTCACCCCCAGCAGCCGGGAGGAGTCACTATCTTCACCCCCACCATCCGGGAGGAATCACTATCCTCAGCCCCACCATCTGGGAGGAGTCATTATCCTCACCCCTAGCAGCCGAGAGAAGTCACTATCCTCACCCAGTGCCACCCAGCGGCCGGGAGAAGTTATCCTCACCTCCAGCTCCTGGGACGGGTCACTATCCTCAACCCCAGCGCCACCCAGTGGCCGGGAGGAGTCACTATCTTCACCCCAAGCAGCCGGGAGGAGTCACTATCTTCACCCCCAGTGGCTGGGAGGAGTCACTATCCTCAACCCCAGTGGCGGGTGGAGTCTCAATTGTCATCCCCAGTGGCAGGGAGAAGTCTCTACCCTCACCCCCCAATGCCACACAGTGGCCAGGAGGAGTCATTATCCTCACCCCCAGCAGCTGGGAGGAGTCACTATCTTCACCCCCAGCGGCCGGGAGGAGTCACTATCCTCACCCCCAGTGGCCGGAAGGAGTCACTATCTTCACCCCCAGCGCCACCCACCTGCCGGGAGAAGTCACTATCCTCACCCCAATGCCACCCAGTGGCCGGGAGGAGTCACTATCTTCACCCCCAGCAGCTGGGAGGAGTCACTATCTTCACCCCCAGCAGCCGGGAGGAGTCACTGGCTTCACCCCCAGCGGCCGGGAGGAGTCACTATCTTCACCCCCAGCACCACCCACCTGCCGGGAGGAGTCATTATCCTCACCCCTAGCGACCGGGAGGAGTCATTATCCTCACCCTTAGCGGCCGGGAGGAGTCATTATCCTCACCCCTAGCAGCCGGGAGGAGCCATTATCCTCACCCCCAGTGGTCGGGAGGCGTCACTATCCTCACCCCAGCGCCTTCCAGTGGCCGGGAGGAGTCATTATCCTTAACCCCTAGCAGCCAGGAGGAGTCACTCTCCTCACCCCAATGCCACCCAGTGGCCGGGAGGAGTCACTATCTTCACCCCCAGCAGCCGGGAGAAGTCACTATCTTCACCCCCAGCGGCCGGGAGGAGTCACTGTCTTCACTCCCAGCGGCCGGGAGGAGTCACTATCTTCACCCCCAGCGCCACCCACCTGCCGGGAGGAGTCATTATCCTCACTCCCAGTGGTCGGGAGGTGTCACTATCCTCACCCCAGCGCCTTCCAGTGGCCGGGAGGAGTCATTATCCTTTACCCCTAGCAGCCGGGAGGCGTCACTCTCCTCACCCCAATGCCATCCAGTGGCCGGGAGGAGTCACTATCCTCACCCCCAGCAGCTGGGAGGAGTCACTATCCTCACCCCCAGCGGCCAGGAGGAGTCACTATCCTCACCCCCAGCGACCGGGAGGAGTCACTATCCTCACCCCCATCACCACCCACTGGCCAGGAGGGCTCACTACCATCACCCACAGCGGCCGGGAGGAGTCACTATCCTCACCGCAGCTGCCGGGCGAAGTTACTTTCCTCACTTCACCACCACCCAGTGGCCGGGAGGTGTCACTAACCTCACCCCCAGTGCCACCCAGTGACAGGGAGGAGTCACTAACCTCACCCCCGGTGCCACCCACCGACCAGAAGGATTCTATCCTCACCCCCATCACCACCCACTGGCCAGGAGGACTCACTACCCTTACCCACAGCGGCTGGGAGAAGTCACTATCCTCACCCCAATGCCACCCAGTGGCCGGGAGGAGTCACTATTCTCAAACCCAGCGGCCGGGAGGAGTCACTATTCTCACCCCCAGCGCCACCCAGTGGCCAGGAGGAGTCATTATCCTCAACCCCAGCGCCACCCACCAGCCGGGAGGAGTCACTATCCTCACCCCCAGCGCCAACCATTGGCTGGGAAGGGTCATGATCCTCAACCCCAGCGCCACCCAGTGGCCGGGGGGAGTCACTATCCTCACCCCCTGTGCCACCATCCGGCTGGGAGGAGTCACTCTCCTCATCCCCAGCGCCACCCACCGGCCGGGATGAGTCATTATCCTCACCCCCAGTGGTCGGGAGGTGTCACTATCCTCACCCCAATGCCACCCAGTGGCCGGGAGGAGTCACTATCCTCACCCTCAGTGGCCGGGAGGAGTCACTATCCTCACCCCCAGCGCCACCCAGTGGCCGGGAGGAGTCACTATTCTCACCTCCAGCGCCACCCACCAGCTGCAGAAGTCACTATCCTCACCCAGCGCCACCCAGCGGCCAGGAGGAGTCACTATCTTCACCTCCAACTCCTGGGACGGGTCACTATCCTCAACCCCAGCGCCACCCAGTGGCCGGGAGGAGTCACTATCCTCACCCACCCAGCTGCCGGGAGGAGTCACTCTCCTCATCCCCAGCGTCACCCACCGGCCAGGATGAGTCATTATCCTCACCCCCAGTGGCCAGGAGGAGTCACTATCCTCACCCCCAGCAGCCGGGAGGAGTCACTATCTTCACCCCCCAGTGGCCGGGAGGAATCACTATCTTCACCCCCAGTGGCCGGGAGGAGTCACTATCCTCACTCCCAGTGGCGGGGAGAAGTCTCTACCCTCACCCCCCCAGTGCCAACCACCGGCCGGGAGGAGTCATTATCCTCACCCCAATGCTACCCAGTGGCCAGAAGGAGTCACTATCCCACTATCCTCACCCCCAGCAGCCGGGAGGAGTCACTATCTTCACTCCCAGCGCCACCCAGCAGCCAGGAGGAGTCACTATCCTCAGCACCAGTGTCGGGGAGAAGTCTCTATCCTCACCCTCCAGTGCCACACAGCGGCCGGGAGGAGTCACTATCCTCACCCCCAGCGCCACCTAGTGGCTGGGAGGAGTCACTATTCTCACCCCCAGCGCCACCTAGTGGCCGGGAGGAGTCACTATCGTCACCCCCAGTGCCACCCAGTGGCCGGGAGGAGTCACTATCCTCACCTCCAGCGCCACCCATCAGCTGGGAGGAGTCACTATCCTCACCCGCAGCTGCCAGGTGAAGTTACTTTCCTCACTTCACCATCACCCAGTCGCCCGGAGGAGTCAGTATCCTCACCCCCAGTGGCCGGGAGGAGTCCCAATCGTCACCCCCAGCGGCGGGGAGAAGTCTCTACCCTCAACCCCCCAGCGCCACCCAGTGTCTGGGAGGAGTCACTATCCTCACCCCCAGTGGCGGGGTGGAGTCTCAGTCGTCACCCCCAGTGGCGGGGAGAAGTCTCTACCCTCACTCCCCAGTGCCACACAGTGGCCAGGAGGAGTCACTATTCTCACCTCCAGCGCCACTCAGTGGCCGGGAGGAGTCACTCTCCTCATCCCAATGCCACCCAGCGGCCGGGAGGAGTCACTACCTTCACCCCCAGCGGCCGGGAGGAATCACTATTCTCACCTCCAGCGCCACCCACCAGCCGGGAGGAGTCACTATTCTCACCCGCAGCTGCTGGGCGAAGTTACTTTCCTCACTTCACCACCACCCAGTGGCCAGGAGGGCTCACTATCCTCACCCCCAGCGGCCGGGAGGAGTCACTATCCTCACCCCCAATGGCGGGGAGAAGTCTCTACTCTCACCCCCCAGCGCCACCCACCGGCCAGTAGGAGTCACTATCCTCACCTCCAGCTCCTGGGAGGGCTCACTATCCTCATCCCCAGCTCCACCCAACGGCCGGGAGGAGTCACTATCCCCACCCCCAGCGCCACCAACCAGCCGGAGGAGTCACTATCCCCACCACCAGCGCCACCCACCCTCCAGGAGGAGTCACTATCCTCACCCCCAGCGGCCGGGAGGAGTCACGATCCTCACCCAGCGCCACCCAGCGGCCGGGAGGAGTCACTATCCCCACCCCCCCTGTGGCGGGGAGGTGTCACTATCCTCAACCCCACTCCACCCAGTGGCCGGGAGGAGTCATTATCCTTAACACCCAGCAGCTGGGAGGAGTCACTATCCTCACCCCCAGCGGCTGGGAGGAGTCACTATCTTCACCCCCAGCGGCCGGGAGGAGCCACTATCTTCACCCCCGGCGCCACCCACCGACCAGAAGGACTCTTTTTCTTTCCCCCATCACCACCCACTGGCCAGGAGGACTCACTATCCTTACCCCCATCACCACCCACTGGCCAGAAGGACTCACTACCCTCACCCACAGCGCCACCCACCGGCCGGGAGGAGTCACTATCTTCAGCCCCAGTGGCCGGGAGGAGTCACTATCCTTACCCCCGGTGCCACCCACCAGCCGGGAGGAGTCACTATTCTCACCCCCAGCGCCACCGACCAGCCGGGAGGACTCACTACTCTCACCTCCAGCGGCCGGGAGGAGTCACTATTCTCACCCGCAGCTGCCGGGTGAAGTTACTTTCCTCATTTCACCACCACCCAGTGGCCAGGAGAATTCACTATCCTCACCCAGCGCCACCCAGTGGCCAGGAGGAGTCATTTTCCTCACCCCCAGCAGCCGGGAGATGTCACTACCCTCACCCCCAGTGGCCAGGAGATGTCACTATCCTCACCCCCAGTAGCGGAGAGAAGTCTCTACCCTCACCCCCCAGTGCCACACAGTGGCCAGGAGGAGTCACTATCCTCACCCCCAGCGCCACCCACCAGCCGGGAGAAGTCACTATCCTCACCCCCAGCAGCCGGGAGGAGTCACTATCTTTACCCCCAGTGGCTGGGAGGAGTCACTATCTTCACCCCCAGCAGCTGGGAGGAGTCACTATCTTCACCCCCAGCGCCACCCACCAGTCGGGAGGAGTCACTGCCCTCACCCTCAGTGCTGCCCAGCAGCTAGCCACTGCCAAGCTGCAGAAGGGTCATATGGACTCGAAACATTAACTGTGTTCCTCTCTGCAGATGCTGCCTGACCTGTTGAGTTTTTCCAGGTGTTTTGGATTTCCAGCATCCGCAGTTTTTTGCTTTTATCACAGCATTAATTTCCTATATTGAAACTCACTGTAAGCTGGAGGAATAGTAGCTCATCTCTCGTTTCAGCATTGCACAGCCTCTGAATTCAACAATTTCAGACTCAATCCCTGGTCTCTCACCTCTTGCTTCCCTTTTTCTCATGTTTTCGTCTTAGCCTTGTCTTGTCTTGCAGTCAGACAACTACCGGTCATGATTGTGTC
This sequence comes from Isurus oxyrinchus, assembly GCA_026770705.1. Lineage (NCBI taxonomy): Eukaryota > Metazoa > Chordata > Chondrichthyes > Lamniformes > Lamnidae > Isurus > Isurus oxyrinchus. The sequence goes on from JANJGN010001599.1 coordinate 101,543, forward strand.
ATTCACACCTCTTCTGAACAAATCTTTTGTCTCTTGTCTGATTGCTACCCTCAGAATTGGTATGATGCAGGAGTGCGTTCAGCCCACCATGTCTGTACTAGCTCTCTGCGTGAGCAACTCCCCTAGCACCATTCTGCCGCCTTCTCCACATAAACCTGCACTTTCTTCCTTTTCAAGCAACACCTTAATTCCCTTTTGAATACTTCAATCGAACCTGCCTCCACCACACTCTCAGACACTGCGTTCCAAACCCCAACCACTCGCTGTGTAGAAGTTTCTCCTATCACTATTGCTTCTTTTGCAAAACACTTTGAATCTGTGCCCTCTTGTTATTGATCCTTTTACCAGTGGAATCAGTTTCTCCCCGTCTATTCTGTCCAAATGCTTCATGATTTTGAATACCTCTATCAACTCTCCCCTCAGTCTTCTTTTCTCTAAGGAAAAAGTCCTAACTTCTCCAATCTATATTCACAACTGAAGTACCTCATCCTTGGAACCATTCTCATGAATTTTTTCTGCACCCTCTCCAATGCCTTCACATCTGTTCTAAAGTTCAGCATCCAGAACTGGATGCAATACTCCAGCTGAGGCCCAACTAGTGACTTATACAAGTTTAACATCCCTTGCTCTTGTACTCAATGCCCCTGTTAATAAACCTCAGGATACTGTATGTTTTATTAGCCACATGCTCTCAACCTGTCCTCCCACCTTCAGTGAATGCATATATACGCCCAGTTCCCAGCACTCCTGCCACCCCTTTAGAATTGTACCTTTACTTTATATTGTCTTTCCATGTTCTTCTCACCAAAATGAATCACTTCGCATTGAACTTCACCTGCCACCCATCTGTCCATTCCACCAACTTGTCCCAGTCCTTTTGAAGTGTGACGCTTGTCCTCGCAGTTCACAATGATACATCACAGAATCTCTCAGTGCAGAAGAGGCCCTTCGGCCCATCGAGTCTGCACTGACACTTGGGAAACACCTGACCTACCGACCTAATCCCATTGACCAGCACTTGCCCCATAGCCTTGAATGTTATGACGTGCCAAGTGCTCGTCCAGGTACTTTTTAAAGGATGTGAGGCAACCTGCCTCCACCACCCTCCCAGGCAGCGCATTCCAGACCTTCACCACCCTCTGGGTAAAAAAGTTTTTCCTCACATCCCCCCTAAACCTCCTGCCCCTCACCTTGAACTTATGTCCCCTCGTGACTGACCCTTCAACTAAGGGGAACAGCTGCTCCCTATCCACCGTCCATGCCCCTCATAATCTTGTACACCTCGATCAGGTCATCGTCTTAGGAGTTTAATTATGACATGTTGCTTACATTTGTATTTTGAGTTTCAAAGGGTGATCTAAACAAAATATTTAAAAATGATGGGGTTTATTGGAGTGCACAGAGAAATTATCTCATGATTGGAATGTTCCGAAAAACGAGGTGGGAATGGGGGTGGCGAGGAGGATGTTAAGAGGCTTCAAGGCGATTTAGACAAGTTCAGTCAGTTGGCAAGTGCAGTATAACGTGGAAAAGTGTGAACTTATCCACTTTGGTAGGAAAAACAGAATGGCAGTGTATTATTTAAATAGTGATAGATTGGGAAATGTTGATGTACGAAGGGACCTGGGTGTCCTTGTACACCAGTCACTGAAAGCAAGCATGCAGGTACAGCAAGCAGTTAAGAAAGTAAATGGTATGTCATAGTTTCATAGTATCTTTACAGTGCAGAAGGAGGCCTTTTGGCCCATCGAGTCTGCACCGGCTCTCTGATAGAGCATTCCCCCTATTCCACACCCCCGTGACATTGCACATTCTCTCCTTGCAGGTAGCAATCCAACTCCCTTTTGAAAACCTCGATCGAGCCTGCCTCCACCACCCTCTCAGGAAGTGTGTTCCAGGCTCAAACCACTCTCTGGGTGAAACAACTTTTCCCCACACCACATTAACTCCTTTTGCCAATCATTTTGAATCTGCGCCCTCTGGTTGTTGACGTTCTGTTGAATGGGAACAGATTCTCACTATTCTCCCTGTCCACGCCCCTCAGGATTTTGAATACCTCAATCAAATCTCCTCTCAGCCTTCTCTTCTCCAAGGAAAACAGTCCCAACCTCTCCAACCTATCCTCATCCCGGGAGAGGGGGTTTAGAGGGTGTGTCCAGTCCCCCTCGGGGAGGGAATGGAGAAGGGAGGAAGAGAGAGAGAGAGAGAGAAGGTAAGAGTAAATTGAGACGGTCGTCTCTGAGACTGTTATTGCTGTTCCTCACCATCGCCAGCTGCTTCATCAACATCAGGAAGGAGGTGATGTTCATGTGTCTGACAGTCTTGTACATCCAGCTCGGGGTCAGCATAGGCTGTAACAGAGCAGGAGACATCAAAAAATCTTCAACACCAAGAGATCGTGCAATGGATGCTTGTTCAGCCTAAGGCCAGGCTGCTTCCCCAGAGTTGGGTAACTGTTTAGTCCAGTCCCCTTGTCACTGAGACTGTTACAATCCAGTGCCTCATCCCTGTGACCGTTCAGGCTCCTCATCATTGGGAACATTACAGTCCAGGCTAGTGTCTGTCAACAGGAGAGCATCAAGCCATCTCCTGGTCAGACGTCACTGTTACTATTACCCAAATGCTCCTTCTTAATGGCTCTCTCATCACTGTTAATGTGTTTTTACACTGTCTCACTCACTCAGCACCTTTGCACTCTGCTCTCACCTGTACCGTGCCGCCAGAGCCTTTCCATCCCATTGCATCGTCTCTTGGACTCCAGGTTACTGAATGTGTTGTGGGGCGCTGCAACAAAATGTTTATTTTAAGAACTGTCAACCCAGAATTGGAAACAAGGTAGTCAGTGGAAATCTAACAAACGAATCAGCTTCTGATCCCAACCACCCACCTCAGGGTGTCTCAGATCACTTCAGAGCCAGTGAAGGGTTTTTCTGAAGAGCAGAGATTGTTAATAATGTAGGGAGCATGCCGGGCGATTTGCACACAGAAAGATCCCACAATGACCCAAATCATTGTTTTGTTAGTGATATGAGGTTAAGGGCTGTGGGGAAATCTTCCCTGCTCCTCTTTACCGGATCTTTTAAATCCACAATGACAGGATCAAGGGGGACCTCAATTTAAGATCACATCTGAAAGATGGTACCTACAACTGTGTCACACTCACACAGGACTGACCCTCTGACAATGCTGTGCTCCCTCCATACTGACCCTCTGACAGCACCGCACTCCCTCAGTACTGACCCTCCGACAGTGCGGCGCTCCCTCAGCACTGACCCTCCGACAGTGTGGCGCTCCCTCAGTACTGACCCTCCAACAGTGTGGCGCTCCCTCAGCACTGACCCTCCGACACTGCGGCACTCCCTCAGTACTGACCCTCCGACCGTGCAGCACTCCCCCAGCATGAGCCTCCGACACTGCGGCACTCCCTCAGCACTGACCCTCCGACAGTGCAGCACTCCCTCAGTGCAGTTCCTCCAACAATGCAGCGCTCCCTCAGTGCAGTTCCTCCAACAGTGCAGCACTCCCTCAGTGCAGTTCCTCCAACAGTGCAGCACTCCCTCAGTGCAGTTCCTCCGACAGTGCAGCACTCCCTCAGTACTGACCCTCTGACAGTGCCGCACTCCCCCAGAATGACCCTCCAACACTGCAGCACTCCCTCAGTGTAGTTCCTCCGACAGTGCAGCACTCCCTCAGTCAGTCCAGTTCCTCCGACACTGCGGCACTCCCTCAGTACTGACCGTCCGACAGTGCAGCACTCCCTCAGTACTGACAGAATTCACAGAATTGTTACGGTGCAGAAGGAGGCCATTTGGCCCATCATGTCTGCGCCGGCTCTCTGAGCATTGTAACTTGGTGCCACTCTGCTGCCTTTTCCCCGTAACCCTGCACATTGTTTCTATTTAAATAATCATCTATTGCCCTCTTGAATGCCTCAGTTGAACCTGCCCCCACCACACTTCCAGGCAGTGCATTCCCGACTCGAACCAGTCGCTGTGCGAAAAGGTTTCTTCTCACATCACATTTACTTCTTTTGCAAGTCACTTTAAATCTGTGCCCTCTCGTTCCCTCGCTGAGTTTCTCCCTGCTTACTCTATTGAGCCCCCTCATGATTTTGAACACCTCAGTCAAATCTCCTCTTCACCCTCTCCTCTCCAGAAGAATTGTCCCAGCCTCTCCAAACCATCCTCATAACTCAAGTGCCTCATCCCTGGAACCACTCTGGCAAACCTCCCCCGCACCTTCTCCAGTGGGATCACATCCTTCCTATAATGTGGGGCCCAGAACTGGACACAAGACTCCAGCTGAGGCTGAACCAGTGTTCTTATATTGAGGCAACAGCGCCCCTGATTGGTGATTGCCCAAATTGCAGCCAGCCTTCGCGGAAGGTAGTTTCTTTCCTTTTAAGGCAATATGCAAATATTAATATAGGGCACTATATCAACTGCCTTTTCTCCATGGAGTGGGATAGTTAAGCATGTTCTACAATACGTGAGGGAAAACTGACCTGTTTAATGGAAAAAATGTTATGAAAAGGGTGACATGATTTTTAAAAACGAGTGCCTGTGACTATGAGAGGTAGTGCTAGATGTCGGCTGGCAGCGTGTGACAGTTTTCAAGCATACTTACCTGGCAGGGGAGAAACCTTGATCATGAAGGAGGTTCTCCCAGGACGAGGCTATCCCATTGCACTTTGGGTGTGCTGACGCCTGCGATGTCCCCAAATGCGGGATACTCGACTGCAAAATTTGTGGTAGTGGGGGACTGCGTTCGCGCTCTCCCCTGACACACAACTCCAAAAATAGAGTGTATCTCTTTCCGCGGCAAGGTTTTTTTTATTAAACCTTATTCAATACAAGCAAGATAGGCCACAAAGTACTCTTTTCTAAATCTAGACTCATTTGTTTTTCCTTCTGCAACTATCCAGCCCCCATTCTTTTCCTCCCTGTGATTATCACCAGGCGATTATTCCATCTCCGCATCATCTTATCACTGCCATTTCTTTCATGGCCAACAAATTCCACGTGCCATTTTTAACCCCGCATTTGCCCACTCCCAACATTCTCTCTCAAACCCCCCATATAATACCCAACCCACCACCAAAACAGTCCCTGCACTCCTTCCAGTACCACCCTCCCACCTCCCAACCCGCCCGGTATCTCTCTGGACTTCTGTATAATATCATCAGTCAGCTATTCAATCATTTACAGTCAGCATTTAAAACATGCAGCTGGGAACCCTCACTATTTCAAACATGTACAAGCACCCTGTCCCCTGTCCCCATGTTCATTCTAATTACCCCCCTCCGAAATCAACAGCAGCCTCCCACCCCTTCTGTTTAATCTCCCCCTTCAACAGCCCCCTCTGTGATTCCTCCTTCTCAAACTCTGGATTCGAAATTGACTATGTGGGAGAAGACAGAGAGTGGTAGTGGATGATTGCTTCTCAGACTGGAGGTCTGTGACTAGTGGTGTGCCTCAGGGATCTGTGCTGGGACCATTGTTGTTTGTTATCTGTATCAATGATTTGGATGATAATGTCGTGAATTGGATCAGCAAGTTTGCTGATGACACTAAGATTGGAGGCATTGTGGACAGCGAGGAAGATTTTCAGAGCTTGTAGAGGGATCTGCACCAACTGGAAAAATGGGCCAGAAAATGGCAGATGGAATTTAATGCGGAAAAGTGTGAGGTGTTACATTTTGGAAGGTCAAACCAAGGTAGGACATACACAGTAAATGGTAGGGCACTGAGGAGTGCAGAGGAACAAAGGGATCTGGGAGTTCAGATACATAGTTCCCTGATAGTGGCGTCACAGGTAGACAGGGTTGTAAAGAAAGCTTTTGGCATACTGGCCTTCATAAATCAAAGTATTGAGTATAGGAGTTGGGATGTTATGGTGAGGTTGTATAAGACATTGATGAGGCCAACTTTGGAGTATTCTGTGCAGTTCTGGTCACCTAACTACAGGAAGGACATCAGTAAGATTGAGAGAGTGCAGAGAAGATTTACTAGGATGTTGCCGGGTCTTAAGGAGTTGAGTTACAGGGAAAGATTAAACAGGTTAGGACTTTATTCCTTGGAGCGTAGAAGAATGAGGGGAGATTTGAAAGAAGTTTACAAAATTATGAGGGGTATAGACAGAGTAAATGCGAGTAGGCTCTTTCCACTTAGATTAGGAGAGATAAACATGAGAGGACATGGCTTTAGGGTGAAAGGGGAAAGATTTAGGGAGAACGGGGAAACTTCTTCACCCAGAGAGTGTGGAACGAGCTACTATCTGACGTGGTAAATGCGGGCTCACTCTTAAGTTTTAAGAATAAATTGGATAGATACATGGATGGGAGAGGTCTGGAGGGTTATGGACTAGGTGCAGGTCAATGGGACTAATATTTTGGCACAAACTAGAAGGGCTGAATGGCCAGTTTTCTGTGCTGTAGTGTTCTATGGTTCTACGTGTAAAGTCTTTCCCTGCCCCTTCTGCAGCTCACTTCCCCTGCTGTGGTTTATCTCATAAACAGGCTTTCCATCCACTTTCCATTATTTCTTCAAGACTCCAATAGCGCAAAGCGAAGAAATAAACATAGAAACAAAGCTGGAGAGAGATAGAAAGAAATCTAAACCCAGAATCTCTGTAAAATGAATAGAAAATGACCAATGGGAATCCCATTTCATGGTCAGGATGATCGCACAGCCTAAAACACACGCATTATCCCTGAATTATAACAAGACTTTAGACAGCTTCACATTCGGACTTTTCACTTTCTCTTGTGGGGCTCCCACATTTCTCACACACCAGAGGCTAATATGTATGTTTTAGATTGTTGGCCATCATTGCAAGAGAACTTGAATACAAGGGCAAGGAGGTCTTACCTCAGCTGTACAAGGTCTTGGTGAGACCACACCTGGAGTAGTGTGTACAGGTTTGGTCTCCTTACCTAAGAAAGGATATATTTGCCATAGAGGGAGTGCAGGGAAGGTTTACCAGACTGATTCCTGGGATGGCAGGATTGTCGTATGAGGGATTGGGCTGACTAGGCCTGTATTCACTGGGGTTTAGAAGAATGAGAGGGGGTCTCATTGAAACATTAAAAAATTCTGACAGGGCTGGACAGACTGGATGCAGGGATGATGTTTCCTCTGGCTGGGGGGGTGCCTAGAACATGGTCACAATCTCGGACTATGAGGGAGGCCATTTAGGACTTAGATGAGGAGAAACTTCTCCACTCAGAGTGTGGAGAACCTGTGGAATTCTCCACCACAGAGAGCTGTGGAGGCCAGGTCACTGAATATATTTAAGAGGAAAATAGACAGATTTCTAGACTCTAAAGGCATCAGGGGATATGGGGAGAGAGGAGTGTGGGGTTGAGATAGAGGATCAGCCATGATCAGATTGAATGGTGGAGCAGGCTTGAAAGGCTGAATGACCTACTCCTGCTCCTATTTTCTATGTTTCTTGCTAGGCCATTTCAGAGGGTATTTAAGAGTCAACCACATAACTGTGGATTTGGAGTCACATGTAGGCTGGACCAATGCTTCTGAGTTTCTTGGCATCCGCAAACTTTGAAATTGTGCCCTGTACACCAAGGTCTAGATCATTAACATATATCAAGAAAAGCAAGGGTCCAACATTGACCCCTGGGGAACTCCACTACAAACTTTCCTCCAGCCCGAAAATCATCCTTTAACCACTAGTCTGTTTCCTGTCACACTTCCATTCTAGTATCCATGTTGCTACAGTTCCTTTTATTCTATTAGCTATAACTTTGCTCACACGTCTGTCATGTGTCAAACACCTTTCCTGTCCATGTCCATGTACACCACAGCCACAGCTTTACCCTCATCTATCCTTCCTGTCATCTCATCAAAAAACTCCCTTAAGAAATCCATGCTGGCTTTCCTTAATTAATCTGCATTTGTCCATGGGACTATTAATTTTGTCCTAGGTTACTGTTTCTAGAAGTTTCTCCACCACTGAACTTAAACTGACATGCTTGTCATTGCTGGGTTTATTTTTACACCCTTTTTTGAACAAATGTGTAACGTTTGCATTGCTCCAGTCCTCTGGGACTATCTGTGAGTCTAAGGAAGACTGAAAAGTTATGGTTAGTGCCTCCACCATTTCAACTCTCACTTCCCTCAGTATCCTTGGATGCATCTCATCTCATCAGGTGCCTTATCATCTTTAAATATGGACATCCTATCCAATTCCTCATCAATTTTAACCCTCCTAGTGTCTGAACTCCCTCCTCTTTTACCATGGCCCGTGAAGCATCCTCTACCTTCGTAAAGACAGATGCAAAGTATTCATTTAATATTTTAGCTATGCCCTCTGCCTCATTGTTTAAGTCACCCTTTTAGTCCCTAATCGACACCCTAAATACCACCCTTTTAAATTTACATTCCTATAGAAGATTTTGCGATGACCTTTTATGTTGGCTGCCAGTCTCTTTTAGCCCCTCTCAGCTTCTCACATTTGCTTTTTCACCTTCTCTCTGAACCTTCTGTATTCAGCCTGGTTCTCAACTGTATTTTCTACTTTTTCTTCTTTATTGTAATTTCTATCTCTTCTGTCATCCAGGGAGCTCTGGATTTGTTTGCCCTAACCTTCCCTTTCGAGGGAATATGTCTTGACCGTGCCCGAATCATCTCTTCTTTGAAGGTAGCCCATTGTCCGGCTATCGTTTCTCCTGCCAACCTTTGACCCCAATTTATTCAGCCCAGATCCATTCTTATCTCACTGAAGTTGGCTTTCCCCCAGTTAATTATTCTTACTCTGGACCGTCCTTTTTCATAGTCGGCCTGAACTTCACGATACAGTGATCACTGTCCCCTAATTGTTCTCCCACTGTCACTTGATCTACTTGGCCCACCTCATTCCCAAGAACCAGGTCTAGCAGTGCCTCCTTCCTCACTGGGCTGGAAATAAACCTGCTGTAGAAAATTTTCCTGAACACACACTTTAGAAACTCCCTCTCTGTCCTTTACTACAATCAGATATTTAATATTTGGTTATTTAAAGCTCCCCATGATAACTACCCTTTTTTTTGCACCTCTCAATTTCCTTGCAAATTTGTTCTTCTACATCCCTCCCACTTGTTGGTGGCCTATAGGCTACACCAAGCAATATAACTTTGTCTCTTTTGTTCCTTAGCTCTAGCCAAATTGATTCTGTCCTTGACCCCTCTAGGACATCCTCTTTCTCCAGCACCACAATACTCTCTTAGAACAATACCTTCACCCCTACCCCTTTCATTCCTTTCGTATCTTTCCTGAACACCTTGTATCCAGGAATATTTATCATCCAGTCCTCCCCTTCTTTGAGCCAGGTCTGTTATAGCCATAACATTGTATTTCCAGGTGACAACCCGCACCTGGAGCTCTACAATTTTATTTACCACACTCCGTGCGTTCACGTCCATACACAGTAACACAGATTTAGAGTTTATTACTCTGTCCTACTCTGACCCCACCTATTAACTTACTATTCTTTATTCTAGTGTTATCTCCCTTAGTATTCTGTGCACCTTAGTATTCCTCTCTGATATTATCTCCTGGTTCCCAATTCCCAACTCTTCCCAATTCAGATGAAGGGTTGCAAACCTGAAAGTTTAACTCACTCTCTCTCTCCACAGATGCTATGAAACCTGCTGAGTATTTCCAGCAATTTTTATAATTAATTTTCCATCTTCTGCCTCAGCTCATGTGCTGCTGAAGCCCTCTTCTATGTCTTTGTAGCCTCTAGACTTAACTGTTCTAATTCTCTCCTGGCTGGCACACCTTTGTCCACCCTCCCTAAACCTCAGCTCATCCAAAACTCTGTTGCCGTATGTCCTAACTCACACCAAATCCCATTCACCCTTCGCCCCATGTGCTTGCTGACCCATAGTGGCTCCTGGTTAACAACATCTTGAGTATAAAATTCTCAAGCCCCTCTATGCCCCTATTTCTGTTACCTCTTCCAGCCTTTAACCCTCTGAGATCACTGTGCTCCTCCAATTCTGGCCTTTTGAGAATTTTAATCGTTCCACCACTGGCGGCCGTGTCTGCAGCCCTGGGCCCTAAGCTCTGGAATTCCCTCCCTAAACCTCTCCACCTCTTTCTCCTCCTTTAAAAACTACTTGCTTTAAAACTTACCTCTTTGACCCAGCCTTTCATCACCAATCCTATTATTTTCTTGTGTCTTGACATCAAATCTTGTTTAATAATGCTCTTGTTAAATGCCTTGGGATGTTTTACTGTGTTAAAGGTGTTATATAAATACAAATTGCTGTTGTTTTTACTTGGAGAGATAAACAAAGACTTCAAGATCTTTTAATAAGACGACTGTGTGAGACATCATATTGAGACACCACATGTGTGTGGTGTGTTGCTTGTGAAGTAACTAACAGAAGAGGCAGGAAATCAGTTCAAAAGTGGGCTGGTTCAGTGGCTGGGAGATACTTAGTGAAACGCACTGAACAGGTCTCAGTCATGTTCAACTACCTCAGAAACGGTATGAAATGGTCAATGTGGCCAGTAGAATGACACAACATCCTTCAAGGTCATCATCACCAAGGGACTGACAGAAACTGACTTTAAAATGATCAGGATAGAATTAAACACTATGATACTTGTCAAATGAGTACAATTAAAGTAGAGATAAAATTTGGATCGGAACTGTTAAGGGCCTGGTAGTTATAATACTTAGTAAGGAATATCCACAAGTTGGATACAGTCTAAAAAAAGAGAGCCGGAGGATCTTTTCAAGTCCATTTGATTTGATAGTTAAGACATTAATACTTATATGTAAATAATTGTGAATTAGCAACACTTTTGCAAGAGAGTTTTATTGAGTGAGGTAATCTGTAGGTGGAGACTACCATTGCGGGTAGATAGTGAACAAGGGTCACATTTCACCAGAGAAATTTTCACTCAGATGCCAAAAATATTGGAGGTTACACACAAATTTCACATCAGTCACCAGCCACGTTCTTCTGGAGCAGTGGAAAGAGAGAACAGAAATTTAAAAACAATGTTGGACAAGTTATGTACAGATCACCTCACTCAATGGGCTAACATGTTACTACTGTTCCTCGTAGCTATGAGATCAACTCCTCACAGAACCAGAGGAGGTTTTCCTTGTCAGACAATGACGGGGAGACTTATGAGAACACTTGGCCGAATGACACTGACAGCAGCGAGTACTATAGCACACATCAAAATGGCTGGAACAAACAGCTCTACTGGCTAGCTTTTGAGTTGTGAATCCACACCAACAAAGGACCCAATACAGATTGTTCTACATCCCCCTCCAAACATTCCCTGAAGCAGGAACCTTTAAAAAATCCCAAGCATTCTCCGGGCTCCTGCAGTCTCGATTGGGGGGGGGTGGGGGTCCACAGCTATTTTTTGACATTTGGAGCAAAATGTTCCATCAAGGTTGCATCCGTTTTGCCAGCTGAACTGCTCCGTCACAGCACGATCTAAGGAATGATTTGCTGGTCAACCAATACTTTTAAATGGTCATTCGTCTCCATGTTGCTTGTGGGATCTTGCTGTCTCCAAAGTGACTGCCACACACACTAACAGCAGCCATGCTGGGTTGTAGAGGGAATGTGTTGAAATATTTGAGCTGGAAGACATGAATGAACTCCCGTCTTTCCAAATACAGGTGAAGGAATGAGAGGATAACAAAATGTAAATTTGCTGTAATTTTTTAAAACATGTAACAGTAATGTTAACAAAAAAATAATCTTTTAAAAAAGTTATACAAAAAAAGAGAACCATCAGACAGATGAGTATAGCTACAAATCTCGTGACAGCACATTCTTAAACCGCACACATAGAATCTCGTTCATCCATGGTGTAGTGACCTCAGTATATTCTTACTCCTTGTTAAGTCGCTATACACTGACCAGAGCTGAGGGAATTATGATGGGGATGAGACTATGAACCCGGCCCCTGAGGATACATCATTCCCAACCTCCGGGTCACAATGAAGCCTCAATGCTTTGCAGCCATTGAGGAAGGAGTGGAATGGTTAGGGTTTGGAACAAAGGGTGTGTTTCTCGAGCCTCGCTTCACTCTGTGGGCTGGGGTGAGGCTGGTGAAACAGGCTAAAACCCAGGCCCATCCCACCGAGCCACAACCCTGCCCCAAGGTCATGATCTCCCTGGAGCCAAAGGTGTCAGCAGATGGACTGTCGATCTGCCAGCGTCCACCATTCACCAGAAGATCAGTCAAGATATGATGACCGATTCAGCGAGTTGGAGCATCAGTGAGAAAATACTGGAATCAAGCTTCCCCCAAAAGGGCTACCCATCCTGCAGTCCATCTGTGCCAGCATTAGACATTGTCAGAGTTCTCTAAAGGAAAGTATTTACAGAGAACACTAGGGACATCTAGTGGCAGAATCAGCATGTGCTAGTGGCAGCTTTTTACTAACAGGTAAAAGTTGGAGGTTGGGTTGAATGTGGCTCAGGTTGCCTCCCCTCAGCTAAGCTTTCTGGTGGTGGTAATCAGCCCTCGGTTACATTGCTTCCCTCCACCACCCACCTCAAGCGGGTCCCCTGCATCTTTCAGCCTGCTTGTCGGGAACAGTGATCTCTCCACCCTAAAATCCAGCTCTTCAAAACCAAATACATCACATGTTGACAGAATTGCAGCTTTCAAGGTTCAGGGTGCAAGGTAACAATAAAGGAAGTGTGAAGTCAGATTACAGGGTTATGAAAAGGTTTGCTTAGTCAGCTGTCCACTTCTTTTTAAACAAACGCCTCCCCATTCTCCCTACCCAACTCCATGGCTCCCTGTGCAAGATGCACAGGCACTCAATCCCGGGTGCTCCTCTCCTGGAGGTGCCAGTCTTCACAGCCAGTGTCCAGCCACCTCACCCAGGCAGCCAGGACTGGGTGAGTCAAGATAGCTGAAAGGTTAGACAACTGCACTGAGTCGAAGCCTAATCCCACGGTGTCTCTCTCTCACTCTCTCTATGCCTCTCACTCATATGCACATAAGGAACACAGGCTACATAGCACAAAGGCACCGCGGAGCACAGCAAATTGTTCAAAATGTCAGATAGAGAAAGCAGTGAAACATTTAGTAACATCTTTGTATACCTCGACATTTACTGGGGTGACTTAGGTGGTGAATTCTGAAAAGAGGGGCAGTCGCTGCAACTGGAGAGAACAGCAGATAAACAGAGAGGGGGCAGTAAGAGCTGGGACAGCAGCAAGACTGGGAAGGGGGCACCAATAAACAGAGAAGGGCGCAAGGAGACGGGGGGGGGCAGAGACAGAGAAAGGGGGCCAGAGAGGGATGATGGCGGGTGGGGGGGAGAAGAGAGAGACGGGGAAGGAAGGGAGAGAGAGAGGGGGAGAGAGGGTGGGGAGAGAGAGTAGAAGAGAGAGAGAGAGAGGGAGAGGAAGAGAGGGTTTGTGATGAGAGAATCCAACAACCTCCGAGTATGACACAGTGCCAGGTTGCTGGGGATGGAAGGGGGTTTGGGTCTGTCCTGAACACAGTGGAACAGCTCGGGGCTTCACAACAAAGTCCCTGGTGGAACACAACAGGCCACAGTGGGAATACAAAGCAAGCAATCTGCTGAGCATCCAAGGATGTTGTAGGTAGAAACAGATTAGTCAGGGCTCCTACTCTTGTCACTATCAAATGAGCCTCACTAAGGTGAGAGAGAGGGGACAGAGAGTGTGTCTGTCCCTAAGTGTCAGTCTGCCTGCCTGTGTTGGCGTCTGTGTGAAACGGTGTATAAGGCACTGACAGCAGGCTTCTCAGGTACATTCATTGTCTGGGATACCACACAGAAAACAAACCCTCAGCTGAAGTACTGCTGGCCTGGTGAGCCACAATAAGACAGTAGTTACAGTCAGGAGGAGCTGGGATATTCACTGTTAACTACAGACAGGAGGAACTGGGATCCTCACTGTTAACTCAAGACAGGAGGAGCTGGGATCCTCACTGTTAACTCACAGACAGGAGGAGCTGGAATATTCACTGTTAACGCACAGTCAGGAGGAGCTGGGACACTCACTGTTAACTCACAGTCAGGAGGAGCTGGAATATTCACTGCTAACGCACAGTCAGGAGGAGCTGGGACACTCACTGTTAACTCACAGTCAGGAGGAGCTGGGATCCTCACTGTTAACTCACAGTCAGGAGGAGCTGGGATCCTCACTGTTAACTCACAGACAGGAGGAGCTGGGATCCTCACTGTTAACTCACAGACAGGAGGAGCTGGAATATTCACTGTTAACGCACAGACAGGAGGAGCTGGGATATTCACTGTTAACTACAGACAGGAGGAGCTGGGATATTCACTGTTATCTCACAGACAGGAGGAACTGGGATCCTCACTGTTAACTCAAGACAGGAGGAGCTGGGATCCTCACTGTTAACTCACAGACAGGAGGAGCTGGAATATTCACTGTTAACGCACAGTCAGGAGGAGCTGGGACACTCACTGTTAACTCAGTCAGGAGGAGCTGGAATATTCACTGCTAACGCACAGTCAGGAGGAGCTGGGACACTCACTGTTAACTCACAGTCAGGAGGAGCTGGGATCCTCACTGTTAACTCACAGACAGGAGGAGCTGGAATATTCACTGTTAACTCACAGACAGGAGGAGCTGGGATATTCACTGTTAACTACAGACAGGAGGAGCTGGAATATTCACTGTTATCTCACAGACAGGAGGAGCTGGGATCCTCACTGTTAACTCACAGACAGGAGGAGCTGGAATATTCACTGTTAACTACAGACAGGAGGAGCTGGAATATTCACTGTTAACTACAGACAGGAGGAGCTGGGATATTCACTGTTAACGCACAGACAGGAGGAGCTGGGATATTCACTGTTAACGCACAGACAGGAGGAGCTGGGATCCTCAGTGTTAACTCACAGACAGGAGGAGCTGGGATCCTCACTGTTAACGCACAGACAGGAGGAGCTGGGATCCTCACTGTTAACTCACAGACAGGAGGAGCTGGAATATTCACTGTTAACGCACAGACAGGAGGAGCTGGGATATTCACTGTTAACTACAGACAGGAGGAGCTGGAATATTCACTGTTAACTCACAGACAGGAGGAGCTGGCATCCTCACTGTTAACTCTCAGTCAGGAGGAGCTGGGACACTCACTGTTAACGCACAGACAGGAGGAACTGGGATCCTCACTGTTAACTCTCAGTCAGGAGGAGCTGGGATCCTCACTGTTAACGCACAGTCAGGAGGAGCTGGGATCCTCACTGTTAACTCACAGACAGGAGGATCTGGGATATTCACTGTTAACAGACAGACAGGAGGAGCTGGGAAATTCACTGTTAACTCACAGTCAGGAGGAGCTGGGATATTCACTGTTAACTCACAGTCAGGAGGAGCTGGGATCCTCACTGTTAACTCACAGTCAGGAGGAGCTGGGATCCTCACTGTTAACTCACAGACAGGAGAAGCTGGGATCCTCACTGTTAACTCACAGACAGGAGGAGCTGGGATCCTCACTGTTAACTCACAGACAGGAGGAGCTGGAATATTCATTGTTAACTCACAGACAGGAGGAGCTGGAATCCTCACTTAACTCACAGACAGGAGGAGCTGGGACACTCACTGTTAACTCACAGTCAGGATGAGCTGGAATATTCACTGTTAACTCACAGACAGGAGGAGCTGGGATCCTCACTGTTAACTCACAGACAGGAGGAGCTGGGACACTCACTGTTAACTCACAGACAGGAGGAGCTGGGATATTCACTGTTAACTCACAGACAGGAGAGCTGGGATCCTCACTGTTAACTCACAGACAGGAGGAGCTGGGATATTCACTGTTAACTCACAGTCAGGAGGAGCTGGGATCCTCACTGTTAACTCACAGACAGGAGGAGCTGGGATATTCACTGTTAACTCACAGTCAGGAGGAGCTGGGATATTCACTGTTAACTCAGTCAGGAGGAGCTGGGATATTCACTGTTAACTCACAGTCAGGAGGAGCTGGGATATTCACTGTTAACTCACAGACAGGAGGAGCTGGGATCCTCACTGTTAACTCACAGTCAGGAGGAGCTGGGATATTCAGTTAACTCACAGACAGGAGGAGCTGGGATATTCAGTTAACTCACAGACAGGAGGAGCTGGGATATTCACTGTTAACTCACAGTCAGGAGGAGCTGGGATATTCACTGTTAACTCAGTCAGGAGGAGCTGGGACATTCAGTTAACTCACAGTCAGGAGGAGCTGGGATATTCACTGTTAACTCACAGTCAGGAGGAGCTCAGAGCTGAGTTGTTCAGCGGAAGCTGACTGCTTTCTACTGATTGAATGAAGCAGGGAGGAAATGGCCAATGAGGCACTTCTTGAAAAGATCACTAAACACATCACAGTAAGTAACCAGCCCCTCATCCTCAGAAACAGCGCAAAGACACATTGCATAGCTCATACAACATATTAATCTGCTTTCTTTCCTATGTTACACTATCTACAGTATGTACACAATCAAGACTGTCCCCTCCCTGTGTCAGCACAGACTACAGCCTTTGGTACACAGCTCTACCAGGACAAGGTTGCAGTAGCACACATTCCATAACGCTGGTCACTGTAGAGTCCAAAGCACAAGTTCAGGAGACAGACCATGGGAGAGAAGAAGACAGAGGAGGCAAGAGACAGAGAGAGAGAGAGGAGGCGACAGAGAGAGAGAGGAGGCGAGAGAGAGAGAGAGGAGGCAAGAGAGAGAGAGGAAGAGGAGGCTAGAGAGAGAGAGAGAGGAGGCGAGAGAGTGAGGAGGCAAGAGAGAGAGAGAGGAGGCGAGAGAGAGAGGAGGCTAGAGAGAAAGGAGGCAAGAGAGAGAGAGAGAGGAGGCAAGAGAGAAAGAGAGGAGGCAAGAGAGAAAGAGAGGAGGAGAGAGAGAGAGAGGAGGTAAGAGAGAGGAGGCGAGGAGAGAGAGAGAGAGGAGGCGAGAGAGAAAGAGAGGAGGCTAGAGAGAGAGAGGAGGCGAGAGAGAGAGAGAGGAGGGAGAGAGAGAGAGAGGAGGCGAGAGAGAGGAGGCGAGAGAGCGAGAGAGGAGGCGAGAGAGCGAGAGAGGAGGCGAGAGAGAGAGGAGGCGAGAGAGAGAGGAGGCAAGAGAGAGAGAGAGAGGAGGCGAGAGAGAAAGAGAGGAGGCAAGAGAGAGAGAGGAAGAGGAGGCTAGAGAGTGAGGAGGCAAGAGAGAGAGAGAGGAGGCGAGAGAGAGAGGAGGCTAGAGAGAAAGGAGGCAAGAGAGAGAGAGGAGGCAAGAGAGAAAGAGAGGAGGCAAGAGAGAAAGAGAGGAGGAGAGAGAGAGAGAGAGGAGGCGAGAGAGAGAGAGAGAGGAGGCGAGAGAGAAAGAGAGGAGGCTAGAGAGAGAGAGGAGGCGAGAGAGAGAGAGAGGAGGAGAGAGAGAGAGAGGAGGAGAGAGAGAGAGAGGAGGCGAGAGAGAGGAGGCGAGAGAGCGAGAGAGGAGGCGAGAGAGAAAGAGAGGAGGCTAGAGAGAGAGAGGAGGCTAGAGAGAGAGAGGAGGCTAGAGAGAGAGAGGAGGCGAGAGAGAGAGAGAGGAGGTGAGAGAGAGGAGGCGAGAGAGCGAGAGAGGAGGCGAGAGAGAGAGGAGGCGAGAGAGAGAGGAGGCGAGAGAGAGAGGAGGCGAGAGAGAGAGGAGGCGAGAGAGAGAGGAGGCGAGAGAGAGAGGAGGCGAGAGAGAGAGGAGGCGAGAGAGAGAGGAGGCGAGAGAGAGAGGAGGCGAGAGAGAGAGGAGGCGAGAGACAGAGGAGGCGAGAGACAGAGGAGGCGAGAGAGAGAGAGAGAGGGGGCGAGAGAGAGAGAGGGGGGCGAGAGAGAGAGAGGGAGAGAGGAGGCGAGAGAGAGAAAGAGAGAGGGAGAGAGAGACAGGAGGCGAGAGAGAGAGAGGAGGCGAGGGAGAGAGAGAGGTGAGAGAGAGAGAGAGAGGTGAGAGAGAGAGAGGAGGTGAGAGAGAGAGGAGGCGAGAGAGAGAGAGAGGAGGCAAGAGAGAGAGAGAGGAGGCAAGAGAGAGAGAGAAAGAGAGAGGAGGCGAGAGAGAGAGAGGAGGCGAGAGAGAGAGAGAAAGAGAGAGGAGGCGAGAGAGAGAGAGAGACAGGAGGTGAGAGAGAGAGAGAGAGAGAAAAAGAGAGGAGGCGAGAGAAAGAGAGAGGAGGCGAGAGAAAGAGAGAGGAGGCGAGAGAAAGAGAGAGAGGGAGAGAAAGAGAGAGAGGGAGAGAAAGAGAGGAGGCGAGAGAGAGACAGAGAGGGGAGGCGAAAGAGAGAGAGAGAGAGAGAGAGGAGGTGAGAGAGAGAGGAGGCGAGAGAGAGAGAGGGAGAGAAGAGAGGAGGCGAGAGAGAGAGAGAGAGAGAGGAGGCGAGAGAGAGAGAGAGAGAGAAAGAGAGGAGGCGAGAGAGAGAGAGAGGGTGAGAGAGACAGGAGGCGAGAGAGAGAGGAGGCGAGGGAGAGAGAGAGAGAGGAGGTGAGAGAGAGAGGAGGCGAGAGAGAGAGAGAGAGAAAGAGAGGAGGCGAGAGAGAGAGAGAGAGACGAGGCGAGAGAGGGAGAGAGAGGAGGCGAGAGAAAGAGAGAGGAGGCGAGAGAAAGAGAGAGGAGGCGAGAGAGAGAGGAGGCAAGAGAGAAAGAGAGAGAGGAGGCGAGAGAGAGAGGAGGCGAGAGAGAGGAGGCGAGAGAGAGGAGGCGAGAGAGAGAGAGAGACGAGGCGAGAGAGGGAGAGAGAGGAGGCGAGAGAAAGAGAGAGGAGGCGAGAGAAAGAGAGAGGAGGCGAGAGAAAGAGAGAGGAGGCGAGAGAGAGAGGAGGCAAGAGAGAAAGAGAGAGAGGAGGCGAGAGAGAGAGGAGGCGAGAGAGAGGAGGCGAGAGAGAGGAGGCGAGAGAGAGGAGGCGAGAGAGAGGAGGCGAGAGAGAGGAGGCGAGAGAGAGGAGGCGAGAGAGAGGAGGCGAGAGAGAGGAGGCGAGAGAGAGGAGGCGAGAGAGAGGAGGCGAGAGAGAGGAGGCGAGAGAGAGGAGGCGAGAGAGAGAGAGAGAGAGGAGGCGAGAGAGAGGAGGCAAGAGAGAGGAGGCGAGAGAGAGAGAGAGGAGGCGAGAGAGAGGAGGCGAGAGAGAGAGGAGGTGAGAGAGGGAGGAGGCAAGAGAGAAAGAGAGAGAGGAGGCGAGAGAGAGGAGGCGAGAGAGAGAGAGAGAGAGAGGAGGCGAGAGAGAGGAGGCGAGAGAGAGGAGGCGAGAGAGAGGAGGCGAGAGAGAGGAGGCGAGAGAGAGGAGGCGAGAGAGAGGAGGCGAGAGAGAGGAGGCAAGAGAGAGGAGGCGAGAGAGAGAGAGAGGAGGCGAGAGAGAGAGAGAGAGAAAGGAGGCGAGAGAGAGAGAGAGAGGAGGCGAGAGAGAGAGGAGGCGAGAAAGAGAGAGAGAGAGAGGAGGCGAGAGAGAGAGGAGGCGAAAGAGAGAGAGAGAGAGGAGGCGAGAGAAAGAGAGGAGGCGAAAGAGAGAGAGAGAGGAGGCGAGAGAGAGAGAGAAGGCGAGAGAAAGAGAGAGAGAGAGGAGGCAAGAGAGAGAGAGGAGGCGACAGAGAGAGAGGAGGCGACAGAGAGAGAGGAGGCGACAGAGAGAGAGGAGGCGACAGAGAGAGAGGAGGCGACAGAGAGGAGGCGACAGAGAGAGAGGAGGCGACAGAGAGAGAGGAGGCGACAGAGAGAGAGGAGGCGACAGAGAGAGAGGAGGCGACAGAGAGAGAGGAGGCGACAGAGAGAGAGGAGGCGACAGAGAGAGAGGAGGCGAGAGAGAGAGATGAGGCGAGAGAGAGAGAGGAGGCGGAGAGAGAGAGAGGAGGCGACAGAGAGAGGAGGCGAGAGAGAGAGAGGAGGCGAGAGAGAGAGAGGAGGCGAGAGAGAGAGAGGAGGCGAGAGAGAGAGAGAGAGAAGGCGAGAGAGAGAGAGAGAGAGAGGAGGCGAGAGAGAGGAGGCGAGAGAGAGTGAGAGAGGAGGCGAGGAGAGAGAGAAGAGGCGAGAGAGAGAGAGAAGAGGCGAGAGAGAGAGAGTGAGAGGAGGCGAAAGAGAGAGAGAGGAGGTGAGAGAGATAGAGGAGGCGAGAGAGAGAGAGGAGGCGAGAGAGAGAGGAGGCGAGAGAGAGAGAGGAGGTGAGAGAGAGAGAGGAGGTGAGAGAGAGAGAGGAGGCGAGAGAGAGAGAGAGAAGGCGAGAGAGAGAGGAGGCGAGAGAGAGAGAAGAGGCGAGAGAGAGAGAGTGAGAGGAGGCGAGAGAGAGAGAGAGAGAAGGCGAGAGAGAGAGAGAGAGAGAGAGAGAGGAGGCAAGAGAGAGAGGAGGCGAGAGAGAGAGGAGGCGAGAGAGAGAGAGAGAGAAGGCGAGAGAGAGAGAGAGAGAGAGGAGGCGAGAGAGAGGAGGCGAGAGAGAGTGAGAGAGGAGGCGAGAGAGAGAGAAGAGGCGAGAGAGAGAGAGAAGAGGCGAGAGAGAGAGAGTGAGAGGAGGCGAAAGAGAGAGAGAGGAGGTGAGAGAGATAGAGGAGGCGAGAGAGAGAGAGGAGGCGAGAGAGAGAGGAGGCGAGAGAGAGAGAGGAGGTGAGAGAGAGAGAGGAGGTGAGAGAGAGAGAGGAGGCGAGAGAGAGAGAGAGAAGGCGAGAGAGAGAGGAGGCGAGAGAGAGAGAAGAGGCGAGAGAGAGAGAGTGAGAGGAGGCGAGAGAGAGAGAGAGAAGGCGAGAGAGAGAGAGAGAGAGAGAGGAGGCAAGAGAGAGAGGAGGCGAGAGAGAGAGAGAGGAGGCGAGAGAGAGAGAGAGGAGGCGAGAGAGAGAGAGAGGAGGCGAGAGAGAGAGAGAGAGGAGGCGAGAGAGAGAGAGAGGAGGCGAGAGAGAGAGAGAGGAGGCGAGAGAGAGAGAGAGGAGGCGAGAGAGAGAGAGAGGAGGCGAGAGAGAGAGAGGAGGCGAGAGAGAGAGAGGAGGCGAGAGAGAGGAGGCGAGAGAGAGAGAGAGAGGAGGCGAGAGAGAGAGAGAGGAGGCGAGAGAGAGAGAGGAGGCGAGAGAGAGTGAGAGAGAGGAGGGCGAGGAGAGAGAGAAGAGGCGAGAGAGAGAGTGAGAGGAGGCGAGAGAGAGAGAGAGAGAGGAGGCGAGAGAGAGAGACGAGAGAGAGGAGGCGAGAGAGAGAGGAGGCGAGAGAGAGAGAGGAGGCGAGAGAGAGAGAGGAGGCAGGCGAGAGAGAGAGAGAGAGAGAGAGAGAGGGAGAGAGAGAGAGAAAGAGAGAGAGAGAAAGAGAGAGAGAGAGAAAGAGGAGGCGAGAGAGAGAGGAGGCGAGAGAGAGAGAAAGAGGAGGCGAGAGAGAGAGAAAGAGAGAGAGAGTGAGAGAGGAGGCGAGAGAGAGAGAAAGAGAGAGAGAAAGAGAAAGAGAGAGAGGAGGCGAGAGAGAGAGAAAGAGAGAGGAGGCAAGAGAGAGAAAGAGAGAGGAGGCAAGAGAGAGAAAGAGAGAGGAGGCGAGAGAGAGAGAGGAGGTGAGAGAGAGAGAGAGGAGGTGAGAGAGAGAGAGAGGAGGCGAGAGAGAGAGGAGGCGAGAGAGAGAGAGAGGAGGCGAGAGAGAGAGAGAGGAGGTGAGAGAGAGAAAGAGAGAGGAGGCGAGAGAGAGAAAGAGAGAGGAGGTGAGAGAAAGAGAGAAAGAGAGAGAGAGAGAGGAGGCAAGAGAGAGAGAGGAGGCGAGAGAGAGAGAAAGAGAGAGAGAAAGAGAAAGAGAGAGAGGAGGCGAGAGAGAGAGAGGAGGCGAGAGAGAGAGAGAGAGGAGGCAAGAGAGAGAAAGAGAGAGGAGGCAAGAGAGAGAAAGAGAGAGGAGGCGAGAGAGAGAGAGGAGGTGAGAGAGAGAGAGAGGAGGTGAGAGAGAGAGAGAGAAGGAGGCGAGAGAGAGAGGAGGCAAGAGAGAGAGAGGAGGCGAGAGAGAGAGAGAGAGAGGAGGCAAGAGAGAGAGAGAGGAGGTGAGAGAGAGGAGGCGAGAGAGAGAGGAGGCGAGAGAGAGAAAGAGAGGAGGCGAGAGAGAGAAAGAGAGGAGGCGAGAGAGAGAAAGAGAGAGGAGGCGAGAGAGAGAAAGAGAGAGGAGGTGAGAGAAAGAGAGAGAGAGAGAGAGGAGGCAAGAGAGAGAGAGGAGGCGAGAGAGAGAGGAGGCGAGAGAGAGAGGAGGCGAGAGAGAGAGAGAGGAGGCAAGAGAGAGAGAGGAGGCAAGAGAGAGAGAGGAGGCGAGAGAGAGAGAGGAGGCGAGAGAGAGAGGAGGCGAGAGAGAGAGGAGGCGAGAGAGAGAAAGAGAGAGGAGGCGAGAGAGAGAGGAGGTGAGAGAGAGAAAGAGAGAGGAAGCGAAAGAGAGAAAGAGAGAGGAGGCGAGAGAGAGAGAGAGAGGAGGCGAGAGAGAGAGAGAGAGAGGAGGCAAGAGAGAGAGGAGGCGAGAGAGAGAGAGGAGGCGAGAGAGAGAGGAGGCAAGAGAGAGAGAAGAGGTGAGAGAGAGAGAGGAGGCAGAGAGAGAGGAGGCGAGAGAGAGAGAGAGGGGGCGAGAGAGAGAGAGAGAGACGAGAGAGAGAAAGAGAGAGAGGAGGCAAGAGAGAGAAAGAGAGAGGAGGCAAGAGAGAGAAAGAGAGAGGAGGCAAGAGAGAGAGAGAGAGGAGGCGAGAGAGAGAGCGAGGAGGTGCGAGACCTGTCCCCACCAGTACAGTACCCCCAGTGTTATATAGAGACAGACACATCCTTACCAGTACTGTACCCCAGTGTTACACAGTGAAAGACCTGTCCCCACCAGTACTGTACCCCAGTGTTATACAGTGACAGACCCGTCCCCATCAGTACTGTACCCCAGTGTTATACAGTGACAGACCTGTCCCCATCAGTACTGTACCCCAGTGTTATACAGTGACAGACACGTCCGCACCAGTACTGTACGCCAGTGTTATACAGTAACAGACCTGTCCCCACCAGTACTG
>JANJGN010001600.1:0-124395 GCA_026770705.1 Isurus oxyrinchus
TGAGGTTGTTGTTGTTTTTCAATGTTGAGGTTGTTGTTGAATTTGTTGGTGTTTTTCAATGTTGAATTTGTTGGTGTTTTTCAATGTTGAGGTTGTTGATGTTTTTCAATGTTGAGGTTGTTGTTGAATCTGTTGGTGTTTTTCAATGTTGAGGTTGTTCTTGAATTTGTTTGTGTTTTTCAATGTTGTGGTTGTTGTTGTTTTTAAATGTTGAGGTTGTTGTTGAATTTGTTGGTGTTTTTTCAATTTTGAGGTTGTTTGTGTTTTTCAATGTTGAGGTTGTTGTTGAATTTGATGGTGTTTTTCAATGTTAAGGCACTTGTTGTTTTTCAATGTTGAGGTTGTTGTTGAATTTGTTGGTGTTTTTCAATGTTGAGGTTGTTGTTGTTTTTCAATGTTGAGGTTGTTGTTGAATTTGTTGGTGTTTTTCAATGTTGAGGTTGTTGTTGAATTTGTTGGTGTTTTTCAATGTTGAGGTTGTTGTTGTTTTTCAATGTTGAGGTTTTTGAATTTGTTGGTGTTTTTCAATCTTGAGTTTGTTGTTGAATTTGTTAGTGTTTTTCAATGTTGAGGTTGTTGGTGAATTTGTTGGTGTTTTTCAATGTTGAGGTTGTTGATGTTTTTCAATGTTGAGGTTGTTGTTGAGTTTGTTGGTGTTTTTCAATGTTGAGGTTGTTGTTGAATCTGTTGGTGTTTTTCAATGTTGAGGTTGTTGTTGCATTTGTTGGTGTTTTTTCAATTTTGAGGTTGTTTGTGTTTTTCAAAGCTGAGGTTGTTGTTGAATTTGATGGTGTTTTTCAATGTCGAGGTTGTTGTTGAATTTGTTGGTGTTTTTCAATGTTGAAGTTGTTGTTGAATTTGTTGGTGTTTTTCAATTTCGAGGTTGTTGTTGAATTTGTTGGTGTTTTTCAATGTTGAAGTTTTTGTTGAATTTGTTGGTGTTTTTCAATGTTGAGGTTGTTGTTGTTTTTCAATGTTGAGGTTGTTGTTGAATTTGTTGGTGTTTTTCAATGTTGAGGTTGTTGTGGTTTTTCAATGTTGAGGTTGTTGTTGAGCTGGTTGGTGTTTTTCAATGTTGAGGATGTTGTTGAAT
This sequence comes from Isurus oxyrinchus, assembly GCA_026770705.1. Lineage (NCBI taxonomy): Eukaryota > Metazoa > Chordata > Chondrichthyes > Lamniformes > Lamnidae > Isurus > Isurus oxyrinchus. The sequence continues at coordinate 1,094 of JANJGN010001600.1, forward strand.
TTGTTGGTGTTTTTCAGTGTTGAGGTTGTTGTTGAATTTGTTCGTGTTTTTCAATGTTGAGGTTGTTGTTGAATTTGTTGGTGTTTTTCAATGTTGAGGTTGTTGTTGTTTTTCAATGTAGAGGTTGTTGTTGAATTTGTTGGTGTTTTTCAATGTTGAGGTTGTTGTTGTTTTTCAATGCTGAGGTTGTTGTTGAATTTGTTGGTGTTTTTCAATGTTGAGGTTTTTGTTGTTTTTCAATGTTGAGGTTGTTGTTGAATTTGTTGGTGTTTTTCAATGTTAAGGTTGTTGTTGAATTTGTTGGTGTTTCTCAATGTTGAAGTTGTTGTTGTTTTTCAATGTTGAGGTTGTTGCTGAATTTGATGGTGTTTTTCAATGTCGAGGTTGTTGTTGAATTTGTTGGTGTTTTTCAATGTTGAAGTTGTTGTTGAATTTGTTGGTGTTTTTCAATTTCGAGGTTGTTGTTGAATTTGTTGGTGTTTTTCAATGTTGAAGTTTTTGTTGAATTTGTTGGTGTTTTTCAATGTTGAGGTTGTTGTTGTTTTTCAATGCTGAGGTTGTTGTTGAATTTGTTGGTGTTTTTCAATGTTGAGGTTGTTGTTGAATTTGTTGCTGTTTTTCAATGTTGAGGTTGTTCTTTTCCAATGTTGAAGTTGTTGTTGAATTTTTTGTTGCTTTTCAATGTTGAGGTTGTTGCTGTTTTTCAATGTTGAGGTTCTTGTTGAATTTGTTGGACTTTTTCAGTGTTGAGGTTGTTGTTGAATTTGTTGGTGATTTTCAATGTTGACTTTGTAGGTGTTTTTCAATGTTGAGGTTGTTGTTGAATTTGTTGTTGTTTTTCAATGTTGAGGTTGGTGCTGAATTTGTTGGTGTTTTTCAATGTTGAGGTTGTTGTTGTTTTTCAATGTTGAGGTTGTTGTTGAATTTGTTGGTGTTTTTCAATGTTGAGGTTGTTGTTGTTTTTCAATGTTGAGGTTGTTGTTGAATTTGTTGGTGTTTTTCAGTGTTGAGGTTTTTGTTGAATTTGTTGGTGTTTTTCAATGTTGAGGTTGTTGTTGTTTTTCAATGTTGAGGTTGTTGTTGAATTTGTTGGTGTTTTTCAATGTTGAGATTGTTGTTGTTTTTCAATGTTGAGGTTGTTGTTGAATTTGTTGGTGTTTTTCAATGTTGAGTTTGTTGTTGAATTTGTTGGTGTTTTCAATGTTGAGGTTGTTGTTGTTTTTCAATGTTGAGGTTGTTGTTGAGCTGGTTGGTGTTTTTCAATGTTGAGGTTGTTGTTGAATTTGCTGGTGTTTTTCAATGTTGAGGTTTTTTTTTCATTGTTGAGGTTGTTGTTGAATTTGTTGGTGTTTTTAAATGTTGAGGTTGTTGTTGAATATGTTGGTGTTTTTCAATGTTGAGGTTGTTGTTGTTTTTCAATGCTGAGGTTGTTGTTGAATTTGTTGGTGTTTTTCAATGTTGAGGTTGTTGTTGAATTTGTTGGTGTTTTTCAATGTTGAGGTTGTTGTTGTTTCTCAATGTTGAGGTTGTTGTTGAATTTGTTGGTGTTTTTCAATGTTGAGGTTGTTGTTGAATTTGTTGGTGTTTTTCAATGTTGAGGTTGTTGTTGTTTTTCAATGTTGAGGTTATTGTTGAATTTGTTGGTGTTTTTCAATGTTGAGGTTGCAGTTGTTTTTCAATGTTGAGGATGTTGTTGAATTTGTTGGTGTTTTTCAATGTTGAGTTTGTTGTTGTTTTTCAATGTTGAGGTTGTTGTTGAATTTGTTGGTGTTTTTCAATGTTGAGGTTGTTGTTGTTTTTCAATGTTTTGGCTGTTGTTGAATTTGTTGGTGTTTTTCATTGTTGAGTTTGTTGTTGTTTTTCAATGTTGAGGTTGTTGTTGAATTTGTTGGTGTTTTTCAATGTTGAGGTTGTTGTTGTTTTTCAATGTTGAGGTTGTTGTTGAATTTGTTGGTGTTTTTCAATGTTGAATTTGTTGGTGTTTTTCAAAGTTGAGGTTGTTGTTGTTTTTCAATGTTGAGGTTTTTGTTGAGCTGGTTGGTGTTTTTCAATGTTGAGGTTGTTGTTGAATTTGTTGGCGTTTTTCAATGTTGAGGTTGTTGTTGAATTTGTTGGTGTGTTTCAATGTTGAGGTTGTTGTTGAATTTGTTGGTGTTTTTCACTGTTGAGGTTGTTGTTGTTTTTCAATGTTGAGGTTGTTGTTGAAATTGTTGGTGTTTTTCAATGTTGAGGTTGTTGTTGTTTTTCAATGCTGAGGTTGTTGTTGAATTTGTTGCTGTTTTTCAATGTTAAGGTTGTTGTTGAATTTGTTGGTGTTTTTCAATGTTGAGGTTGTTGTTGTTTTTCAATGTAGAGGTTGTTGTTGAATTTGTTGGTGTTTTTCAATGTTGAGGTTGTTGTTGTTTTTCAATGCTGAGGTTGTTGTTGAATTTGTTGGTGTTTTTCAATGTTGAGGTTTTTGTTGTTTTTCAATGTTGAGGTTGTTGTTGAATTTGTTGGTGTTTTTCAATTTCGAGGTTGTTGTTGAATTTGTTGGTGTTTCTCAATGTTGAAGTTGTTGTTGTTTTCCAATGTTGAGGTTGTTGTTGAATTTTTTGTTGTTTTTCAATGTTGAGGTTGTTGTTGTTTTTCAATGTTGAGGTTGTTGAATTTGTTGGTGTTTTTCAGTGTTGAGGTTTTTGTTGAATTTGTTGGTGTTTTTCAATGTTGAGGTTGTTGTTGTTTTTCAATGTTGAGGTTGTTGTTGAATTTGATGGTGTTTTTCAATGTTGAGCTTGTTGTTGTTTTTCAATCTTGAGGTTGTTGTTGAATTTGTTGGTGTTTTTCAATGTTGAGGTTGTTGTTGTTTTTCAATGTTGAGGTTGTTGTTGAATTTGTTGTTGTTTTTCAATGTTGAGGTTGTTCGTGTTTTTCAATGTTGAGGTTGTTGTTGAATTTGTTGGTGTTTTTCAATGTTGAGGTTGTTGTTGAATTTATTGGTGTTTTCAATTTTGAGGTTGTTGTTGTTTTTCAATGTTGATGTTGTTGTTGAATTTGTTGGTGTTTTTCAATGTTGAGGTTGATGTTGAATTTGTTGGTGTTTTTCAATGTTGAGGTTGTTGTTGTTTTTCAATGTTGAGGTTGTTGAATTTGTTGGTGTTTTTCAATCTTGAGTTTGTTGTTGAATTTGTTGGTGTTTTTCAATGTTGAGGTTGTTGTTGAATTTGTTGGTGTTTTTCAATGTTGAGGTTGTTGATGTTTTTCAATGTTGAGGTTGTTGTTGAGTTTGTTGGTGTTTTTCAATGTTGAGGTTGTGGTTGAATCTGTTGGTGTTTTTCAATGTTGAGGTTGTTCTTGAATTTGTTGGTGTTTTTCAATGTCGAGGTTGTTGTTGAATTTGTTGGTGTTTTACAATGTTGAAGTTGTTGTTGAATTTGTTGGTGTTTTTCAATTTCGAGGTTGTTGTTGAATTTGTGGGTGTTTTTCAATGTTGAAGTTTTTGTTGAATTTGTTGGTGTTTTTCAATGTTGAGGTTGTTGTTGTTTTTCAATGTTTAGGTTGTTGTTGAATTTGTTGGTGTTTTTCAATGTTGAGGTTGTGGTTGAATTTGTTGTTGTTTTTCAATGTTGAGGTTGTTGTTGTTTCTCAATGTTGAGATTGTTGTTGAATTTGTTGGTGTTTTTCAATGTTGAGGTTGTTGTTGTTTTTCAATGTTGAGGTTGTTGTTGAATTTGTTGGTGTTTTTCAATGTTGAGGTTGTTGTTGAATTTGTTGGTGTTTTTCAATGTTGAGGTTGTTGTTGTTTTTCAATGTTGAGGTTATTGTTGAATTTGTTGGTGTTTTTCAATGTTGAGGTTGCAGTTGTTTTTCAATGTTGAGGATGTTGTTGAATTTGTTGGTGTTTTTCAATGTTGAGTTTGTTGTTGTTTTTCAATGTTGAGGTTGTTGTTGAATTTGTTGGTGTTTTTCAATGTTGAGGTTGTTGTTGTTTTTCAATGTTGAGGTTGTTGTTGAATTTGTTGGTGTTTATGAATGTTGAGGTTGTTGTTGTTTTTCAATGTTGAGGTTGTTGTTGAATTTGTTGGTGTTTTTCAATGTTGAGTTTGTTGTTGTTTCTCAATGTTGAGGTTGTTGTTGAATTTGTTGGTGTTTTTCAATGTTGAGGTTGTTGTTGTTTTTCAATTTTGAGGTTGTTGTTGAATTTGTTGGTGTTTTTCAATGTTGAGGTTGTTGGTGTTTTTCAATGTTGAGGTTGTTGTTGAATTTGTTGGTGTTTTTCAATGTTGAGGTTGTTGTTGAATTTGTTGGTGTTTTCAATTTTGAGGTTGTTGTTGTTTTTCAATGTTGAGGTTGTTGTTGAATTTGTTGGTGTTTTTCAATGTTGAGGTTGATGTTGAATTTGTTGGTGTTTTTCAATGTTGAGGTTGTTGTTGTTTTTCAATGTTGAGGTTGTTGAATTTGTTGGTGTTTTTCAATCTTGAGTTTGTTGTTGAATTTGTTGGTGCTTTTCAATGTTGAGGTTGTTGTTGAATTTGTTGGTGTTTTTCAATGCTGAGGTTGTTGATGTTTTTCAATGTTTAGGTTGTTGTTGAATTTGTTGGTGTTTTTCAATGTTGAGGTTGTGGTTGAATCTGTTGGTGTTTTTCAATGTTGAGGTTGTTCTTGAATTTGTTGGTGTTTTTCAATGTTGTGGTTGTTGTTGTTTTTAAAAGTTGAAGTTGTTTTTGAATTTGTTGGTGTTTTTTCAATTTTGAGGTTGTTTGTGTTTTTCAATGTTGAGGTTGTTGTTGAATTTGATGGTGTTTTTCAATGTCGAGGTTGTTGTTGAATTTGTTGGTGTTTTTCAATGTTGAAGTTGTTGTTGAATTTGTTGGTGTTTTTCAATTTCGAGTTTGTTGTTGAATTTGTTGGTGTTTTTCAATGTTGAAGTTTTTGTTGAATTTGTTGGTGTTTTTCAATGTTGAGGTTGTTGTTGTTTTTCAATGTTTAGGTTGTTGTTGAATTTGTTGGTGTTTTTCAATGTTGAGGTTGTTGTTGTTTTTCAATGCTGAGGTTGTTGTTGAATTTGTTGGTGTTTTTCAATGTTGAGGTTGTTTTTGAATTTGTTGGTGTTTTTCAATGTTGAGGTTGTTGTTGTTTTCCAATGTTGAGGTTGTTGTTGAACTTTTTGTTGTTTTTCAATGTTGAGGTTGTTGTTGTTTTTCAATGTTGAGGTTGTTGTTGATTTGTTGGACTTTTTCAGTGTTGAGGTTGTTGTTGAATTTGTTGGTGTTTTTCAATGTTGAGGTTGTTGTTGTTTTTCAATGTTGAGGTTGTTGTTGAATTTGTTGCTGTTTTTCAATGTTGAGTTTGTTGTTGTTTTTCAATGTTGAGGTTGTTGTTGAATTTGTTGGTGTTTTTAAATGTTGAGGTTGTTGTTGAATTTGTTGGTGTTTTTCAATGTTGAGGTTGTTGTTGTTTTTCAATGTTGAGGTTGTTGTTGAATTTGTTGGTGTTTTTCAATGTTGAGGTTGTTGTTGAATTTGTTGGTGTTTTTCAATGTTGAGGTTGTTGTTGTTTCTCAATGTTGAGGTTGTTGTTGAATTTGTTGGTGTTTTTCAATGTTGAGGTTGTTGTTGTTTTTCAATGTTGAGGTTGTTGTTGAATTTGTTGGTGTTTTTCAATGTTGAGGTTGTTGTTGAATTTGTTGGTGTTTTTCAATGTTGAGGTTGTTGTTGTTTTTCAATGTTGAGGTTATTGTTGAATTTGTTGGTTTTTTTCAATGTTGAGGTTGCAGTTGTTTTTCAATGTTGAGGATGTTGTTGAATTTGTTGGTGTTTTTCAATGTTGAGTTTGTTGTTGTTTTTCAATGTTGAGGTTGTTGTTGAATTTGTTGGTGTTTTTCAATGTTGAGGTTGTTGTTGTTTTTCAATGTTGAGGTTGTTGTTGAATTTGTTGGTGTTTTTCAATGTTGAGGTTGTTGTTGTTTTTCAATGTTGAGGTTGTTGTTTAATTTGTTGGTGTTTTTCAATGTCGAAGTTGTTGTTGAATTTGTTGTTGTTTTTCAATGTTGAAGTTGTTGTTGAATTTGTTGGTGTTTTTCAATTTCGAGGTTGTTGTTGAATTTGTTGGTGTTTTTCAATGTTGAAGTTTTTGTTGAATTTGTTGGTGTTTTTCAATGTTGAGGTTGTTGTTGTTTTTCAATGTTGAGGTTGTTGTTGAATTTGTTGGTGTTTTTCAATGTTGAGGTTGTTGTTGAATTTGTTGGTGTTTTTCAATGTTGAGGTTGTTGTTGTTTTTCAATGTTGAGGTTGTTGTTGAATTTGTTGGTGTTTTTCAGTGTTGAGGTTGTTTTTGAATTTGTTGGTGTTTTTCAATGTTGAGGTTGTTGTTATTTTTCAATGTTGAGGTTGTTGTTGAATTTGTTGGTGTTTTTCAATGTTGAGGTTGTTGTTGAATTTGTTGGTGTTTTTCAATGTTGAGGTTGTTGTTGAATTTGTTGGTGTTTTTCAATGTTGAGGTTGTTGTTGTTTTTCAATGTTGAGGTTGTTGTTGAGTTTGTTGGTGTTTTTCAATGTTGAGGTTGTTGTTGAATTTGTTGGTGTTTTTCAATGTTGAGGTTGTTGTTGAATTTGTTGGTGTTTTTCAATGTTGAGGTTGTTGTTGTTTTTAAATGTTGAGGTTGTTGTTGAAGTTGTTGGTGTTTTTTCAATTTTGAGGTTGTTGGTGTTTTTCAATGTTAAGGATATTGTTGAATTGGATGGTGTTTTTCAAGTCGAGGTTGTTGTTGAATTTGGTGGTGTTTTTCAATGTTGAAGTTGTTGTTCAATTTGTTGGTGTTTTTCAATTTCGAGGTTGTTGTTGAATTTGTTGGTGTTTTTCAATGTTGAAGTTTTTGTTGAATTTGCTGGTGTTTTTCAATGTTGAGGTTGTTGTTGTTTTTCAATGTTGAGGTTGTTGTTGAATTTGTTGGTGTTTTTCAATGTTGAGGTTGTTGTTGTTTTTCAATGCTGAGGTTGTTGTTGAATTTGTTGGTGTTTTTCAATGTTGAGGTTGTTGTTGAATTTGTTGGTGTTTTTCAATGTTGAGGTTGTTGTTGTTTTTCAATGTTGAGGTTGTTGATGAATTTGTTGGTGTTTTTCAGTGCTGAGGTTGTTGTTGAATTTGTTGGTGTTTTTCAATGTTGAGGTTGTTGTTGAATTTGTTGGTGTTTTGCAATGTTGAGTTTGTTGTTGTTTTTCAATGTTGAGGTTGTTGTTGAATTTGTTGGTGTTTTTCAATATTGAGGTTGTTGTTGTTTTTCAATGTTGAGGTTGTTGTTGAATTTGTTGGTGTTTTCCATTGTTGAGGTTGTTGGTGTTTTTCAATGTTGAGGTTGTTGTTGAATTTGTTGGTGTTTTTCAATGTTGAGGTTCTTGTTGAATTTGTTGGTGTTTTTCAATGTTGAGGTTGTTGTTCTTTTTCAATGTTGAGGTTGTTGTTGAGCTGGTTGGTGTTTTTCAATGTTGAGGTTGTTGTTGAATTTGTTGGTGTTTTTCAATGTTGAGGTTGTTGTTGAATTTGAGGTTGTTTTTCAATGTTGAGGTTGTGGTTGTTTTTAAATGTTGGGGTTTTTGTTGAATTTGTTGGTGTTTTTCCATGATGAGCTTGTTGTTGTTTTTCAAAGTTGAGGTTGTTGTTGAATTTGTTGGTGTTTTTCAATGTTGAATTTTTTGTTGAATTTGTTGGTGTTTTTCAATGTTGAGGTTGTTTTTTTTCAATGTTGAGGTTGCTTTTGAATTTGTTGGCGTTTTTCAATGTTGAGGTTGTTGTTGAATTTGTTGGTGTTTTCAATGTTGAGGTTTTTGTTGAACTTGTTGGTGTTTTTCAATGTTGAGGTTGTTGTTGTTTTTCAATGTTGAGGTTGTTGTTGAATTTGATGGTGTTTTTCAAAGTCGATGTTGTTGTTGAATTTGTTGGTGTTTTTCAATGTTGAAGTTGTTGTTGAATTTGTTGGTGTTTTTCAATGTGGAGGTTGTTGCTGTTTTTCAATGTTGAGGTTGTTGTTGAATTTGTTGGTGTTTTCAATGTTCAGATTGTTGTTGTTTTTCAATGTTGAGGTTGTTGTTGATTTTGTTGGTGTTTTGAAATGTTGAGGTTGTTGTTGAATTTGCTGGTGTTTTTCAATGTTGAGGTTGTTGTTGTTTTTCAATGTTGAGGTTGTTGTTGAATTTGTTGGTGTTTTTCAATGTTGAGGTTCTTGTTGAATTTATTGGTGTTTTTCAATGTTGAGGTTGTTGTTGTTTTTCAAAGTTGCGGTTGTTGTTGAATTTGTTGGTGTTTTTCAATGTTGAGGTTGTTGTTGGTTTTCAATTTCGAGTTGTTGGTGCATTTGTTGGTGTTTTTCAATGTTGAAGTTGTTGATGAATTTGTTGGTGTTTTTCAATGTTGAGGTTGTTGTTGTTTTTCAATGTTGAGGTTGTTGTTGAATTTGTTGGTGTTTTTCAATGTTGAGGTTGTTGTTGTTTTTCAATGCTGAGGTTGTTGTTGAATTTGTTGGTGTTTTTCAATGTTGAGGTTGTTGTTGAATTTGTTGGTGTTTTTCAATGTTGAGGTTGTTGTTGTTTTTCAATGTTGAGGTTGTTGTTGAATTTGTTGGTGTTTTTCAATGTTGAGGTTGTTGTTGTTATTCAATGTTGAGGTTGTTGTTGAATTTGTTGGTGTTTTTCAATGTTGAGGTTGTTGTTGAATTTGTTGGTGTTTTTAAATGTTGAGGTTGTTGTTGTTTTTCAATGTTGAGGTTATTGTTGAATTTGTTGGTGTTTTTCAATGTTGAGGTTGTTGTTGTTTTTCAATGTTGAGGTTGTTGTTGAATTTGTTGGTGTTTTTCAATGTTGAGTTTGTTGTTGTTTTTCAATGTTGAGGTTGTTGTTGAATTTGTTGGTGTTTTTCAATGTTGAGGTTGTTGTTGAATTTGTTGGTGTTTTTCAATGTTGAGATTCTTGTTGTTTTTCAATGTTGAGGTTGTTGTTGAATTTGTTGGTGTTTTTAAATGTTGAGGTTGTTGTTGAATTTGTTGGTGTTTTTCAATGTTGAGGTTGTTGTTGTTTTTCAATGTTGAGCTTGTTGTTGAATTTGTTGGTGTATTTCAATGCTTAGGTTGTTGATGTTTTTCAATGTTGAGGTTGTTGGTGAATTTGTTGGTGTTTTTCAATGTTGAAGTTGTTGTTGAATTTGTTGGTGTTTTTCAATGTTGAGGTTGTTGTTGTTTTTCAATGTTGAGGTTGTTGTTGAATTTGTTGGCGTTTTTCAATGTTGAGGTTGTTGTTGTTTTTCAATGCTGAGGTAGTTGTTGAATTTGTTGTGGTTTTTCAATGTTGAGGTTGCTGTTGAATTTGTTGGTGTTTTTCAATGTTGAGGTTGTTATTGTTTTTCAATGTTGAGGTTGTTGTTGAATTTGTTGGTGTTTTTCAAAGTTGAGGTTGTTGTTGTTTTTCAATGTTGAGGTTGTTGTTGAATTTTTTGGTGTTTTTCAATGTTGAGGTTGTTTTTGTTTTTCAATGTTGAGGGTGTTGTTGAATTTGTTGGTGTTTTTCAATGTTGAGGTTGTTGTTGTTTTTGAATGCTGAGGTTGTTGTTGAATTTGTTGGTGTTTTTCAATGTTGAGGTTGTTGTTGAATTTGTTGGTGTTTTTCAATGTTGAGGTTGTTGTTGTTTTTCAATGTTGAGGTTGTTGTTGAATTTGTTGGTGTTTTTCAATGTTGAGGTTGTTGTTGTTTTTCAATGTTGAGGTTGTTGTTGAATTTGTTGGTGTTTTTCAATGTTGAGGTTGTTGTTGAATTTGTTGGTGTTTTTCAATGTTGAGGTTGTTGTTGTTTTTCAATGTTGAGGTTATTGTTGAATTTGTTGGTGTTTTTCAATGTTGTGGTTGCTGTTGTTTTTCAATGTTGAGCTTGTTGTTGAATTTGTTGGTGTTTTTCAATGTTGAGTTTGTTGTTGTTTTTCAATGTTGAGGTGGTTGTTGAATTTGTTGGTGTTTTTCAATGTTGAGGTTGTTGTTGTTTTTCAATGTTGAGGTTGTTGTTGAATTTGTTGGTGTTTTTCAATGTTGAGGTTGTTGTTGTTTTTCAATTTTGAGGTTGTTGTTGAATTTGTTGGTGTTTTTCAATGTTGAGGTTGTTGTTGAATTTGTTGGTGTTTTTCAATGTTGAGGTTGTTGTTGTTTTTCAATGTTGAGGTTGTTGAATTTGTTGGTGTTTTTCAATCTTGAGTTTGTTCTTGAATTTGTCGGTGTTTTTCAATGTTGAGGTTGTTTTGAATTTGTTGGTGTTTTTCAATGTTGAGGTTGTTGTTGTTTTTCAATGTTGAGGTTGTTGTTGAGTTTGTTGGTGTTTTTCAATGTTGAGGTTGTTGTTGAATTTGTTGGTGTTTTTCAATGTTGAGGTTGTTGTTGAATTTGTTGGTGTTTTTCAATGTTGTGGTTGTTGTTGTTTTTAAATGTTGAGGTTGTTGTTGAATTTGTTGGTGTTTTTTCAATTTTGAGGTTGTTGGTGTTTTTCAATGTTGAGGTTGTTGTTGAATTTGATGGTGTTTTTCAATGTCGAGGTTGTTGTTGAATTTGATGGTGCTTTTCAATGTCGAGGTTGTTGTTGAATTTGTTGGTGTTTTTCAATGTTGAAGTTGTTGTTGAATTTGTTGGTGTTTTTCAATGTTGAGGTTGTTGTTGTTTTCCAATGTTGAGGTTGTTGTTGAATTTTTTGTTGTTTTTCAATGTTGAATTTGTTGGTGTTTTTCAATGCTAAGGTTGTTGTTGAATTTGTTGGTGTTTTTCAATGTTGAGGTTGTTGATGAATTTGTTGGTGTTTTTCAATGTTGAGGTTGTTGTTGTTTTTCAATGTTGAGGTTGTTGTTGAATTTGTTGGTGTTTTTCAATGTTGAGGTTGTTGTTGTTTTTCAATGCTGAGGTTGTTGTTGAATTTGTTGGTGTTTTTCAATGTTGAGGTTGTTGTTGAATTTGTTGGTGTTTTTCAATGTTGAGGTTGTTTTTGAATTTGTTGGTGTTTTTCAATGTTGAGGTTGTTGTTGTTTTCCAATGTTGATGTTGTTGTTGAATTTTTTCTTGTTTTTCAATGTTGAGGTTGTTGTTGTTTTTCAATGTTGAGGTTGTTGTTGAATTTGTTGGACTTTTTCAGTGTTGAGGTTGTTGTTGAATTTGTTGGTGTTTTTCAATGTTGAGGTTGTTGTTGTTTTTCAATGTTGAGGTTGTTGTTGAATTTGTTGTTGTTTTTCAATGTTGAGTTTGTTGTTGTTTTTCAATGTTCAGGTTGTTGTTGAATTTGTTGGTGTTTTTCAATGTTGAGGTTGTTGTTGTTTTTCAATGTTGAGGTTGTTGTTGAATTTGTTGGTGTTTTTCAATGTTGAGGTTGCTGTGGTTTTTCAATGTTGAGGTTGTTGTTCAGCTGGTTGGTGTTTTTCAATGTTGAGGATGTTGTTGAATTTGTTGGTGTTTTTCAGTGTTGAGGTTGTTGTTGAATTTGTTGGTGTTTTTCAATGTTGAGGTTGTTGTTGTTTTTCAATGTTGAGGTTGTTGTTGAATTTGTTGGTGTTTTTCAATGTTGAGGTTGTTGTTGTTTTTCAATGCTGAGGTTGGTGTTGAATTTGTTGGTGTTTTTGCATGTTGAGGTTGTTGTTGAATTTGTTGGTGTTTTTCAATGTTGAGGTTGTTGTTGTTTTTCAATGTATAGGTTGTTGTTGAATTTGTTTGTGTTTTTCAATGTTGAGGTTGTTGTTGTTTTTCAATGCTGAGGTTGTTGTTGTTTTTCAATGTTGAGGTTGTTGTTGAATTTGTTGGTGTTTTTCAATTTCGAGGTTGTTGTTGAATTTGTTGGTGTTTCTCAATGTTGAAGTTGTTGTTGAATTTGTAGGTTTTTTTCAATGTTGAGGTTGTTGTTGTTTTTCAATGTTCAGGTTTTTGTTGAATTTGTTGGTGTTTTTCAATGTTGAAGTTGTTGTTGTTTTTCAATGTTGAGGTTGTTGTTGAATTTGTTGGTGTTTTTCAATGTTGAGTTGTTGTTGTTTTTCAATGTTGAGGTTGTTGTTGAATTTGTTGGTGTTTTTCAATGTTGAGGTTGTTGTTGAGTTTGTTGGTGTTTTTCAATGTTGAGGTTGTTGTTGTTTTTCAATGTTGAGGTTATTGTTGAATTTGTTGGTGTTTTTCAATGTTGAGGTTGTTGTTGTTTTTCAATGTTGACGTTGTTGTTGAATTTGTTGGTATTTTTCAATGTTGAGTTTGTTGTTGTTTTACAATGTTGAGGTTGTTGTTGAATTTGTTGGTGTTTTTCAATATTGAGGTTGTAGTTGTTTTTCAATGTTGAGGTTGTTGTTGAATTTGTTGGTGTTTTCCATTGTTGAGGTTGTTGGTGTTTTTCAATGTTGAGGTTGTTGTTGAATTTGTTGGTGTTTTTCAATGTTGAGGTTCTTGTTGAATTTGTTGGTGTTTTTCAATGTTGAGGTTGTTGTTCTTTTTCAATGTTGAGGTTGTTGTTGAGCTGGTTGGTGTTTTTCAATGTTGAGGTTGTTGTTGAATTTGTTGGTGTTTTTCAATGTTGAGGTTGTTGTTGAATTTGAGGTTGTTTTTCAATGTTGAGGTTGTGGTTGTTTTTAAATGTTGGGGTTTTTGTTGAATTTGTTGCTGTTTTTCCATGATGAGCTTGTTGTTGTTTTTCAAAGTTGAGGTTGTTGTTGAATTTGTTGGTGTTTTTCTATGTTCAATTTTTTGTTGAATTTGTTGGTGTTTTTCAATGTTGAGGTTGTTTTTTTTCAATGTTGAGGTTGCTTTTGAATTTGTTGGCGTTTTTCAATGTTGAGGTTGTTGTTGAATTTGTTGGTGTTTTCAATGTTGAGTTTTTTGTTGAACTTGTTGGTGTTTTTCAATGTTGAGGTTGTTGTTGTTTTTCAATGTTGAGGTTGTTGTTGAATTTGATGGTGTTTTTCAAAGTCGATGTTGTTGTTGAATTTGTTGGTGTTTTTCAATGTTGAAGTTGTTGTTGAATTTGTTGGTGTTTTTCAATGTGGAGGTTGTTGCTGTTTTTCAATGTTGAGTTTGTTGTTGAATTTGTTGGTGTTTTCAATGTTCAGATTGTTGTTGTTTTTCAATGTTGAGGTTGTTGTTGAATTTGTTGGTGTTTTGAAATGTTGAGGTTGTTGTTGAATTTGTTGGTGTTTTTCAATGTTGAGGTTGTTGTTGTTTTTCAATGTTGAGGTTGTTGTTGAATTTGTTGGTGTTTTTCAATGTTGAGGTTGTTGTTGAATTTGTTGGTGTTTTTCAATGTTGAGGTTGTTGTTGTTTTTCAAAGTTGAGGTTGTTGTTGAATTTGTTGGTGTTTTTCAATGTTGAGGTTGTTGTTGTTTTTCAATTTCGAGGTTGTTGGTGAATTTGTTGGTGTTTTTCAATGTTGAAGTTGTTGTTGAATTTGTTGGTGTTTTTCAATGTTGAGGTTGTTGTTGTTTTTCAATGTTGAGGTTATTGTTGAATTTGTTGGTGTTTTTCAATGTTGAGGTTGTTGTTGTTTTTCAATGCTGAGGTTGTTGTTGAATTTGTTGGTGTTTTTCAATGTTGAGGTTGTTGTTGAATTTGTTGGTGTTTTTCAATGTTGAGGTTGTTGTTGTTTTTCAATGTTGAGGTTGTTGTTGAATTTGTTGGTGTTTTTCAATGTTGAGGTTGTTGTTGTTATTCAATGTTGAGGTTGTTGTTGAATTTGTTGGTGTTTTTCAATGTTGAGGTTGTTGTTGAATTTGTTGGTGTTTTTAAATGTTGAGGTTGTTGTTGTTTTTCAATGTTGAGGTTATTGTTGAATTTGTTGGTGTTTTTCAATGTTGAGGTTGTTGTTGTTTTTCAATGTTGAGGTTGTTGTTGAATTTGTTGGTGTTTTTCAATGTTGAGTTTGTTGTTGTTTTTCAATGTTGAGGTTGTTGTTGAATTTGTTGGTGTTTTTCAATGTTGAGGTTGTTGTTGAATTTGTTGGTGTTTTTCAATGTTGAGATTGTTGTTGTTTTTCAATGTTGAGGTTGTTGTTGAATTTGTTGGTGTTTTTAAATGTTGAGGTTGTTGTTGAATTTGTTGGTGTTTTTCAATGTTGAGGTTGTTGTTGTTTTTCAATGTTGAGGTTGTTGTTGAATTTGTTGGTGTATTTCAATGCTTAGGTTGTTGTTGTTTTTCAATGTTGAGGTTGTTGGTGAATTTGTTGGTGTTTTTCAATGTTGAAGTTGTTGTTGAATTTGTTGGTGTTTTTCAATGTTGAGGTTGTTGTTGTTTTTCAATGTTGAGGTTGTTGTTGAATTTGTTGGCGTTTTTCAATGTTGAGGTTGTTGTTGTTTTTCAATGCTGAGGTAGTTGTTGAATTTGTTGTGGTTTTTCAATGTTGAGGTTGCTGTTGAATTTGTTGGTGTTTTTCAATGTTGAGGTTGTTATTGTTTTTCAATTTTGAGGTTGTTGTTGAATTTGTTGGTGTTTTTCAATGTTGAGGTTGTTGTTGTTTTTCAATGTTGAGGTTGTTGTTGAATTTTTTGGTGTTTTTCAATGTTGAGGTTGTTGTTGTTTTTCAATGTTGAGGGTGTTGTTGAATTTGTTGGTGTTTTTCAATGTTGAGGTTGTTGTTGTTTTTGAATGCTGAGGTTGTTGTTGAATTTGTTGGTGTTTTTCAATGTTGAGGTTGTTGTTGAATTTGTTGGTGTTTTTCAATGTTGAGGTTGTTGTTGTTTTTCAATGTTGAGGTTGTTGTTGAATTTGTTGGTGTTTTTCAAAGTTGAGGTTGTTGTTGTTTTTCAATGTTGAGGTTGTTGTTGAATTTGTTGGTGTTTTTCAATGTTGAGGTTGTTGTTGAATTTGTTGGTGTTTTTCAATGTTGAGGTTGTTGTTGTTTTTCAATGTAGAGGTTATTGTTGAATTTGTTGGTGTTTTTCAATGTTGTGGTTGCTGTTGTTTTTCAATGTTGAGCTTGTTGTTGAATTTGTTGGTGTTTTTCAATGTTGAGTTTGTTGTTGTTTTTCAATGTTGAGGTGGTTGTTGAATTTGTTGGTGTTTTTCAATGTTGAGGTTGTTGTTGTTTTTCGATGTTGAGGTTGTTGTTGAATTTGTTGGTGTTTTTCAATGTTGAGGTTGTTGTTGTTTTTCAATTTTGAGGTTGTTGTTGAATTTGTTGGTGTTTTTCAATATTGAGGTTGTTGTTGAATTTGTTGGTGTTTTTCAATGTTGAGGTTGTTGTTGTTTTTCAATGTTGAGGTTGTTGAATTTGTTGGTGTTTTTCAATCTTGAGTTTGTTCTTGAATTTGTCGGTGTTTTTCAATGTTGAGGTTGTTTTGAATTTGTTGGTGTTTTTCAATGTTGAGGTTGTTGTTGTTTTTCAATGTTGAGGTTGCTGTTGAGTTTGTTGGTGTTTTTCAATGTTGAGGTTGTTGTTGAATTTGTTGGTGTTTTTCAATGTTGAGGTTGTTGTTGAATTTGTTGGTGTTTTTCAATGTTGTGGTTGTTGTTGTTTTTAAATGTTGAGGTTGTTGTTGAATTTGTTGGTGTTTTTTCAATTTTGAGGTTGTTGGTGTTTTTCAATGTTGAGGTTGTTGTTGAATTTGATGGTGTTTTTCAATGTCGAGGTTGTTGTTGAATTTGATGGTGTTTTTCAAAGTCGAGGTTGTTGTTGAATTTGTTGGTGTTTTTCAATGTTGAAGTTGTTGTTGAATTTGTTGGTGTTTTTCAATGTTGAGGTTGTTGTTGTTTTCCAATGTTGAGGTTGTTGTTGAATTTTTTGTTGTTTTTCAATGTTGAATTTGTTGGTGTTTTTCAATGCTAAGGTTGTTGTTGAATTTGTTGGTGTTTTTCAATGTTGAGGTTGTTGATGAATTTGTTGGTGTTTTTCAATGTTGAGGTTGTTGTTGTTTTTCAATGTTGAGGTTGTTGTTGAATTTGTTGGTGTTTTTCAATGTTGAGGTTGTTGTTGTTTTTCAATGCTGAGGTTGTTGTTGAATTTGTTGGTGTTTTTCAATGTTGAGGTTGTTGTTGAATTTGTTGGTGTTTTTCAATGTTGAGGTTGTTTTTGAATTTGTTGGTGTTTTTCAATGTTGAGGTTGTTGTTGTTTTCCAATGTTGAGGTTGTTGTTGAATTTTTTCTTGTTTTTCAATGTTGAGGTTGTTGTTGTTTTTCAATGTTGAGGTTGTTGTTGAATTTGTTGGACTTTTTCAGTGTTGAGGTTGTTGTTGAATTTGTTGGTGTTTTTCAATGTTGAGGTTGTTGTTGTTTTTCAATGTTGAGGTTGTTGTTGTTTTCCAATGTTGAGGTTGTTGTTGAATTTTTTCTTGTTTTTCAATGTTGAGGTTGTTGTTGTTTTTCAATGTTGAGGTTGTTGTTGAATTTGTTGGACTTTTTCAGTGTTGAGGTTGTTGTTGAATTTGTTGGTGTTTTTCAATGTTGAGGTTGTTGTTGTTTTTCAATGTTGAGGTTGTTGTTGAATTTGTTGGTGTTTTTTAATGTTGAGGTTGTTGTGGTTTTTCAATGTTGAGGTTGTTGTTCAGCTGGTTGGTGTTTTTCAATGTTGAGGATGTTGTTGAATTTGTTGGTGTTTTTCAGTGTTGAGGTTGTTGTTGAATTTGTTCGTGTATTTCAATGTTGAGGTTGTTGTTGAATTTGTTGGTGTTTTTCAATGTTGAGGTTGTTGTTGTTTTTCAATGTTGAGGTTGTTGTTGAATTTGTTGGTGTTTTTCAATGTTGAGGTTGTTGTTGTTTTTCAATGCTGAGGTTGGTGTTGAATTTCTTGGTGTTTTTGAATGTTGAGGTTGTTGTTGAATTTGTTGGTGTTTTTCAATGTTGAGGTTGTTGTTGTTTTTCAATGTATAGGTTGTTGTTGAATTTGTTTGTGTTTTTCAATGTTGAGGTTGTTGTTGTTTTTCAATGCTGAGGTTGTTGTTGAATTTGTTGGTGTTTTTCAATGTTGAGGTTGTTGTTGTTTTTCAATGTTGAGGTTGTTGTTGAATTTGTTGGTGTTTTTCAATTTCGAGGTTGTTGTTGAATTTGTTGGTGTTGCTCAATGTTGAAGTTGTTGTTGAATTTGTAGGTTTTTTTCAATGTTGAGGTTGTTGTTGTTTTTCAATGTTGAGGTTTTTGTTGAATTTGTTGGTGTTTTTCAATGTTGAAGTTGTTGTTGTTTTTCAATGTTGAGGTTGTTGTTGAATTTGTTGGTGTTTTTCAATGTTGAGGTTGTTGTTGTTTTTCAATGTTGAGGTTGTTGTTGAATTTGTTGGTGTTTTTCAATGTTGAGGTTGTTGTTGAGTTTGTTGGTGTTTTTCAATGTTGAGGTTGTTGTTGTTTTTCAATGTTGAGGTTATTGTTGAATTTGTTGGTGTTTTTCAATGTTGAGGTTGTTGTTGTTTTTCAATGTTGACGTTGTTGTTGAATTTGTTGGTATTTTTCAATGTTGAGTTTGTTGTTGTTTTACAATGTTGAGGTTGTTGTTGAATTTGTTGGTGTTTTTCAATCTTGAGGTTGTTGTTGTTTTTCAATGTTGAGGTTGTTGTTGAATTTGTTGGTGTTTTTCAATGTTGAGGTTTTTGTTGTTTTTCAATGTTGAGGTTTTTGTTGAATTTGTTGGTGTTTTTCAATGTTGAGGTTGTTGTTGAATTTGTTGGTGTTTTTCAATGTTGAGGTTGTTGTTGTTTTTCAATGTTGAGGTTGTTGAATTTGTTGTTGTTTTTCAATCTTGAGTTTGTTGTTGAATTTGTTGGTGTTTTACAATGTTGAGGTTGTTGTTGAATTTGTTGTTGTTTTTCAATGTGAGGTTGTTGTTGTTTTTCAATGTTGAGGTTGTTGTTGAGTTTGTTGGTGCTTTTCAATGTTGAGGCTGTTGTTGAATTTGTTGGTGTTTTTCAATGTTGAGGTTGTTGTTGAATTTGTTGGTGTTTTTCAATGTTGAGGTTGTTGTTGTTTTTAAATGTTGAGGTTGTTGTTGAATTTGTTGGTGTTTTTCAATTTTGAGGTTGTTGGTGTTTTTCAATGTTGAGGTTGTTCTTGAATTTGATGGTGTTTTTCAATGTCGAGGTTGTTGTTGAATTTGTTGTTGTTTTTCAATGTTGAAGTTGTTGTTGAATTTGTTGGTGTTTTTCAATTTCGAGGTTGTTGTTGAATTTGTTGGTGTTTTTCAATGTTGAAGTTTTTGTTGAATTTGTTGGTGTTTTTCAATGTTGAGGTTGTTGTTGTTTTTCAATGTTGAGGTTGTTGTTGAATTTGTTGGTGTTTTTCAATGTTGAGGTTGTTGTTGAATTTGTTGGTGTTTTCCAATGTTGAGGTTGTTGTTGTTTTTCAATGTTGAGGTTGTTGTTGAATTTGTTGGTGTTTTTCAGTGTTGAGGTTGTTTTTGAATTTGTTGGTGTTTTTCAATGTTGAGGTTGTTGTTATTTTTCAATGTTGAGGTTATTGTTGAATTTGTTGGTGTTTTTCAATGTTGAGGTTGTTGTTGTTTTTCAATGTTGAGGTTGTTGTTGAATTTGTTGGTGTTTTTCAATGTTGAGGTTGTTGTTGAATTTGTTGGTGTTTTTCAATGTTGAGGTTGTTGTTGAATTTGTTGGTGTTTTTCAATGTTGAGGTTGTTGTTGTTTTTCAATGTTGAGGTTGTTGTTGAGTTTGTTGGTGTTTTTCAATGTTGAGGTTGTTGTTGAATTTGTTGGTGTTTTTCAATGTTGAGGTTGTTGTTGAATTTGTTGGTGTTTTTCAATGTTGAGGTTGTTGTTGTTTTTAAATGTTGAGGTTTTTGTTGAAGTTGTTGGTGTTTTTTCAATTTTGAGGTTGTTGGTGTTTTTCAATGTTAAGGATATTGTTGAATTGGATGGTGTTTTTCAAGTCGAGGTTGTTGTTGAATTTGGTGGTGTTTTTCAATGTTGAAGTTGTTGCTCAATTTGTTGGTGTTTTTCAATTTCGAGGTTGTTGTTGAATTTGTTGGTGTTTTTCAATGTTGAAGTTTTTGTTGAATTTGCTGGTGTTTTTCAATGTTGAGGTTGTTGTTGTTTTTCAATGTTGAGGTTGTTGTTGAATTTGTTGGTGTTTTTCAATGTTGAGGTTGTTGTTGTTTTTCAATGCTGAGGTTGTTGTTGAATTTGTTGGTGTTTTTCAATGTTGAGGTTGTTGTTGAATTGGTTGGTGTTTTTCAATGTTGAGGTTGTTGTTGTTTTTCAATGTTGAGGTTGTTGATGAATTTGTTGGTGTTTTTCAGTGTTGAGGTTGTTGTTGAATTTGTTGGTGTTTTTCAATGTTGAGGTTGTTGTTGAATTTGTTGGTGTTTTTCAATGTTGAGGTTGTTGTTGTTTTTCAATGTTGAGGTTGTTGTTGAGTTTGTTGGTGTTTTTCAATGTTGAGGTTGTTGTTGAATTTGTTGGTGTTTTTCAATGTTGAGGTTGTTGTTGAATTTGTTGGTGTTTTTCAATGTTGTGGTTGTTGTTGTTTTTAAATGTTGAGGTTGTTGTTGAATTTGTTGGTGTTTTTTCAATTTTGAGGTTGTTGGTGTTTTTCAATGTTGAGGTTGTTGTTGAATTTGATGGTGTTTTTCAATGTCGAGGTTGTTGTTGAATTTGATGGTGTTTTTCAAAGTCGAGGTTGTTGTTGAATTTGTTGGTGTTTTTCAATGTTGAAGTTGTTGTTGAATTTGTTGGTGTTTTTCAATGTTGAGGTTGTTGTTGTTTTCCAATGTTGAGGTTGTTGTTGAATTTTTTGTTGTTTTTCAATGTTGAATTTGTTGGTGTTTTTCAATGCTAAGGTTGTTGTTGAATTTGTTGGTGTTTTTCAATGTTGAGGTTGTTGATGAATTTGTTGGTGTTTTTCAATGTTGAGGTTGTTGTTGTTTTTCAATGTTGAGGTTGTTGTTGAATTTGTTGGTGTTTTTCAATGTTGAGGTTGTTGTTGTTTTTCAATGCTGAGGTTGTTGTTGAATTTGTTGGTGTTTTTCAATGTTGAGGTTGTTGTTGAATTTGTTGGTGTTTTTCAATGTTGAGGTTGTTTTTGAATTTGTTGGTGTTTTTCAATGTTGAGGTTGTTGTTGTTTTCCAATGTTGAGGTTGTTGTTGAATTTTTTCTTGTTTTTCAATGTTGAGGTTGTTGTTGTTTTTCAATGTTGAGGTTGTTGTTGAATTTGTTGGACTTTTTCAGTGTTGAGGTTGTTGTTGAATTTGTTGGTGTTTTTCAATGTTGAGGTTGTTGTTGTTTTTCAATGTTGAGGTTGTTGTTGAATTTGTTGTTGTTTTTCAATGTTGAGTTTGTTGTTGTTTTTCAATGTTGAGGTTGTTGTTGAATTTGTTGGTGTTTTTCAATGTTGAGGTTGTTGTTGTTTTTCAATGTTGAGGTTGTTGTTGAATTTGTTGGTGTTTTTTAATGTTGAGGTTGTTGTGGTTTTTCAATGTTGAGGTTGTTGTTCAGCTGGTTGGTGTTTTTCAATGTTGAGGATGTTGTTGAATTTGTTGGTGTTTTTCAGTGTTGAGGTTGTTGTTGAATTTGTTCGTGTTTTTCAATGTTGAGGTTGTTGTTGAATTTGTTGGTGTTTTTCAATGTTGAGGTTGTTGTTGTTTTTCAATGTTGAGGTTGTTGTTGAATTTGTTGGTGTTTTTCAATGTTGAGGTTGTTGTTGTTTTTCAATGCTGAGGTTGGTGTTGAATTTGTTGGTGTTTTTGAATGTTGAGGTTGTTGTTGAATTTGTTGGTGTTTTTCAATGTTGAGGTTGTTGTTGTTTTTCAATGTATAGGTTGTTGTTGAATTTGTTTGTGTTTTTCAATGTTGAGGTTGTTGTTGTTTTTCAATGCTGAGGTTGTTGTTGAATTTGCTGGTGTTTTTCAATGTTGAGGTTGTTGTTGTTTTTCAATGTTGAGGTTGTTGTTGAATTTGTTGGTGTTTTTCAATTTCGAGGTTGTTGTTGAATTTGTTGGTGTTTCTCAATGTTGAAGTTGTTGTTGAATTTGTAGGTTTTTTTCAATGTTGAGGTTGTTGTTGTTTTTCAATGTTGAGGTTTTTGTTGAATTTGTTGGTGTTTTTCAATGTTGAAGTTGTTGTTGTTTTTCAATGTTGAGGTTGTTGTTGAATTTGTTGGTGTTTTTCAATGTTGAGGTTGTTGTTGTTTTTCAATGTTGAGGTTGTTGTTGAATTTGTTGGTGTTTTTCAATGTTGAGGTTGTTGTTGAGTTTGTTGGTGTTTTTCAATGTTGAGGTTGTTGTTGTTTTTCAATGTTGAGGTTATTGTTGAATTTGTTGGTGTTTTTCAATGTTGAGGTTGTTGTTGTTTTTCAATGTTGACGTTGTTGTTGAATTTGTTGGTATTTTTCAATGTTGAGTTTGTTGTTGTTTTACAATGTTGAGGTTGTTGTTGAATTTGTTGGTGTTTTTCAATCTTGAGGTTGTTGTTGTTTTTCAATGTTGAGGTTGTTGTTGAATTTGTTGGTGTTTTTCAATGTTGAGGTTGTTGTTGTTTTTCAATGTTGAGGTTTTTGTTGAATTTGTTGGTGTTTTTCAATGTTGAGGTTGTTGTTGAATTTGTTGGTGTTTTTCAATGTTGAGGTTGTTGTTGTTTTTCAATGTTGAGGTTGTTGAATTTGTTGTTGTTTTTCAATCTTGAGTTTGTTGTTGAATTTGTTGGTGTTTTACAATGTTGAGGTTGTTGTTGAATTTGTTGTTGTTTTTCAATGTGAGGTTGTTGTTGTTTTTCAATGTTGAGGTTGTTGTTGAGTTTGTTGGTGCTTTTCAATGTTGAGGCTGTTGTTGAATTTGTTGGTGTTTTTCAATGTTGAGGTTGTTGTTGCATTTGTTGGTGTTTTTCAATGTTGAGGTTGTTGTTGTTTTTAAATGTTGAGGTTGTTGTTGAATTTGTTGGTGTTTTTCAATTTTGAGGTTGTTGGTGTTTTTCAATGTTGAGGTTGTTCTTGAATTTGATGGTGTTTTTCAATGTCGAGGTTGTTGTTGAATTTGTTGTTGTTTTTCAATGTTGAAGTTGTTGTTGAATTTGTTGGTGTTTTTCAATTTCGAGGTTGTTGTTGAATTTGTTGGTGTTTTTCAATGTTGAAGTTTTTGTTGAATTTGTTGGTGTTTTTCAATGTTGAGGTTGTTGTTGTTTTTCAATGTTGAGGTTGTTGTTGAATTTGTTGGTGTTTTTCAATGTTGAGGTTGTTGTTGAATTTGTTGGTGTTTTCCAATGTTGAGGTTGTTGTTGTTTTTCAATGTTGATGTTGTTGTTGAATTTGTTGGTGTTTTTCAGTGTTGAGGTTGTTTTTGAATTTGTTGGTGTTTTTCAATGTTGAGGTTGTTGTTATTTTTCAATGTTGAGGTTATTGTTGAATTTGTTGGTGTTTTTCAATGTTGAGGTTGTTGTTGTTTTTCAATGTTGAGGTTGTTGTTGAATTTGTTGGTGTTTTTCAATGTTGAGGTTGTTGTTGAATTTGTTGGTGTTTTTCAATGTTGAGGTTGTTGTTGAATTTGTTGGTGTTTTTCAATGTTGAGGTTGTTGTTGTTTTTCAATGTTGAGGTTGTTGTTGAGTTTGTTGGTGTTTTTCAATGTTGAGGTTGTTGTTGAATTTGTTGGTGTTTTTCAATGTTGAGGTTGTTGTTGAATTTGTTGGTGTTTTTCAATGTTGAGGTTGTTGTTGTTTTTAAATGTTGAGGTTTTTGTTGAAGTTGTTGGTGTTTTTTCAATTTTGAGGTTGTTGGTGTTTTTCAATGTTAAGGATATTGTTGAATTGGATGGTGTTTTTCAAGTCGAGGTTGTTGTTGAATTTGGTGGTGTTTTTCAATGTTGAAGTTGTTGCTCAATTTGTTGGTGTTTTTCAATTTCGAGGTTGTTGTTGAATTTGTTGGTGTTTTTCAATGTTGAAGTTTTTGTTGAATTTGCTGGTGTTTTTCAATGTTGAGGTTGTTGTTGTTTTTCAATGTTGAGGTTGTTGTTGAATTTGTTGGTGTTTTTCAATGTTGAGGTTGTTGTTGTTTTTCAATGCTGAGGTTGTTGTTGAATTTGTTGGTGTTTTTCAATGTTGAGGTTGTTGTTGAATTGGTTGGTGTTTTTCAATGTTGAGGTTGTTGTTGTTTTTCAATGTTGAGGTTGTTGATGAATTTGTTGGTGTTTTTCAGTGTTGAGGTTGTTGTTGAATTTGTTGGTGTTTTTCAATGTTGAGGTTGTTGTTGAATTTGTTGGTGTTTTGCAATGTTGAGTTTGTTGTTGTTTTTCAATGTTGAGGTTGTTGTTGAATTTGTTGGTGTTTTTCAATATTGAGGTTGTTGTTGTTTTTCAATGTTGAGGTTGTTGTTGAATTTCTTGGTGTTTTCCATTGTTGAGGTTGTTGGTGTTTTTCAATGTTGAGGTTGTTGTTGAATTTGTTGGTGTTTTTCAATGTTGAGGTTGTTGTTGAATTTGTTGGTGTTTTTCAATGTTGAGGTTGTTGTTCTTTTTCAATGTTGAGGTTGTTGTTGAGCTGGTTGGTGTTTTTCAATGTTGAGGTTGTTGTTGAATTTGTTGGTGTTTTTCAATGTTGAGGTTGTTGTTGAATTTGAGGTTGTTTTTCAATGTTGAGGTTGTGGTTGTTTTTAAATGTTGGGGTTTTTGTTGAATTTGTTGGTGTTTTTCAATTTTGAGGATGTTGTTGTTTTTCAATGTTGAGGTTGTTGTTGAATTTGTTGGTGTTTTTCCATGATGAGCTTGTTGTTGTTTTTCAAAGTTGAGGTTGTTGTTGAATTTGTTGGTGTTTTTCAATGTTGACGTTCTTGTTGAATCTGTTGGTGTTTTTCAATGTTGAGGTTGTTCTTGAATTTGTTGGTGTTTTTCCATGATGAGCTTGTTGTTGTTTTTCAAAGTTGAGGTTGTTGTTGAATTTGTTGGTGTTTTTCAACGTTGAATTTTTTGTTGAATTTGTTGGTGTTTTTCAATGTTGAGGTTGTGGTTTTTCAATGTTGAGGTTGCTTTTGAATTTGCTGGCGTTTTTCAATGTTGAGGTTGTTGTTGTTTTTCAATGTTGAGGTTGTTGTTGAATTTGATGGTGTTTTTCAAAGTCGATGTTGTTGTTGAATTTGTTGGTGTTTTTCAATGTTGACGTTGTTGTTGAATTTGTTGGTGTTTTTCAATGTGGAGGTTGTTGCTGTTTTTCAATGTTGAGGTTGTTGTTGAATTTGTTGGTGATTTCAATGTTCAGATTGTTGTTGTTTTTCAATGTTGAGGTTGTTGTTGAATTTGTTGGTGTTTTGAAATGTTGAGGTTGTTGTTGAATTTGTTGGTGTTTTTCAATGTTGAGGTTGTTGTTGTTTTTCAATGTTGAGGTTGTTGTTGAATTTGTTGGTGTTTTTCAATGTTGAGGTTGTTGTTGAATTTGTTGGTGTTTTTCAATGTTGAGGTTGTTGTTGTTTTTCAAAGTTGAGGTTGTTGTTGAATTTGTTGGTGTTTTTCAATGTTGAGGTTGTTGTTGTTTTTAAATTTCGACGTTGTTGGTGAATTTGTTGGTGTTTTTCAATGTTGAAGTTGTTGTTGAATTTGTTGGTGTTTTTCAATGTTGAGGTTGTTGTTGTTTTTCAATGTTGAGGTTGTTGTTGAATTTGTTGGTGTTTTTCAATGTTGAGGTTGTTGTTGTTTTTCAATGCTGAGGTTGTTGTTGAATTTGTTGGTGTTTTTCAATGTTGAGGTTGTTGTTGAATTTGTTGGTGTTTTTCAATGTTGAGGTTGTTGTTGTTTTTCAATGTTGAGGTTGTTGTTGAATTTGTTGGTGTTTTTCAATGTTGAGGTTGTTGTTGTTTTACAATGTTGAGGTTGTTGTTGAATTTGTTGGTGTTTTTCAATCTTGAGGTTGTTGTTGTTTTTCAATGTTGAGGTTGTTGTTGAATTTGTTGGTGTTTTTCAATGTTGAGGTTGTTGTTGTTTTTCAATGTTGAGGTTTTTGTTGAATTTGTTGGTGTTTTTCAATGTTGAGGTTGTTGTTGTTTTTCAATGTTGAGGTTGTTGAATTTGTTGTTGTTTTTCAATCTTGAGTTTGTTGTTGAATTTGTTGGTGTTTTACAATGTTGAGGTTGTTGTTGAATTTGTTGGTGTTTTTCAATGTGAGGTTGTTGTTGTTTTTCAATGTTGAGGTTGTTGTTGAGTTTGTTGGTGCTTTTCAATGTTGAGGCTGTTGTTGAATTTGTTGGTGTTTTTCAATGTTGAGGTTGTTGTTGAATTTGTTGGTGTTTTTCAATGTTGAGGTTGTTGTTGTTTTTCAATGTTGAGGTTGTTGTTGAATTTGTTGGTGTTTTTCAATTTTGAGGTTGTTGGTGTTTTTCAATGTTGAGGTTGTTCTTGAATTTGATGGTGTTTTTCAATGTCGAGGTTGTTGCTGAATTTGTTGTTGTTTTTCAATGTTGAAGTTGTTGTTGAATTTGTTGGTGTTTTTCAATTTCGAGGTTGTTGTTGAATTTGTTGGTGTTTTTCAATGTTGAAGTTTTTGTTGAATTTGTTGGTGTTTTTCAATGTTGAGGTTGTTGTTGTTTTTCAATGTTGAGGTTGTTGTTGAATTTGTTGGTGTTTTTCAATGTTGAGGTTGTTGTTGAATTTGTTGGTGTTTTCCAATGTTGAGGTTGTTGTTGTTTTTCAATGTTGAGGTTGTTGTTGAATTTGTTGGTGTTTTTCAGTGTTGAGGTTGTTTTTGAATTTGTTGGTGTTTTTCAATGTTGAGGTTGTTGTTATTTTTCAATGTTGAGGTTATTGTTGAATTTGTTGGTGTTTTTCAATGTTGAGGTTGTTGTTGTTTTTCAATGTTGAGGTTGTTGTTGAATTTGTTGGTGTTTTTCAATGTTGAGGTTGTTGTTGAATTTGTTGGTGTTTTTCAATGTTGAGGTTGTTGTTGAATTTGTTGGTGTTTTTCAATGTTGAGGTTGTTGTTGTTTTTCAATGTTGAGGTTGTTGTTGAGTTTGTTGGTGTTTTTCAATGTTGAGGTTGTTGTTGAATTTGTTGGTGTTTTTCAATGTTGAGGTTGTTGTTGAATTTGTTGCTGTTTTTCAATGTTGAGGTTGTTGTTGTTTTTAAATGTTGAGGTTGTTGTTGAAGTTGTTGGTGTTTTTTCAATTTTGAGGTTGTTGGTGTTTTTCAATGTTAAGGATATTGTTGAATTGGATGGTGTTTTTCAAGTCGAGGTTGTTGCTGAATTTGGTGGTGTTTTTCAATGTTGAAGTTGTTGTTCAATTTGCTGGTGTTTTTCAATTTCGAGGTTGTTGTTGAATTTGTTGGTGTTTTTCAATGTTGAAGTTTTTGTTGAATTTGCTGGTGTTTTTCAATGTTGAGGTTGTTGTTGTTTTTCAATGTTGAGGTTGTTGTTGAATTTGTTGGTGTTTTTCAATGTTGAGGTTGTTGTTGTTTTTCAATGCTGATGTTGTTGTTGAATTTGTTGGTGTTTTTCAATGTTGAGGTTGTTGTTGAATTTGTTGGTGTTTTTCAATTTTGAGGTTGTTGTTGTTTTTCAATGTTGAGGTTGTTGATGAATTTGTTGGTGTTTTTCAGTGTTGAGGTTGTTGTTGAATTTGTTGGTGTTTTTCAATGTTGAGGTTGTTGTTGAATTTGTTGGTGTTTTGCAATGTTGAGTTTGTTGTTGTTTTTCAATGTTGAGGTTGTTGTTGAATTTGTTGGTGTTTTTCAATATTGAGGTTGTTGTTGTTTTTCAATGTTGAGGTTGTTGTTGAATTTTTTGGTGTTTTCCATTGTTGAGGTTGTTGGTGTTTTTCAATGTTGAGGTTGTTGTTGAATTTGTTGGTGTTTTTCAATGTTGAGGTTGTTGTTGAATTTGTTGGTGTTTTTCAATGTTGAGGTTGTTGTTCTTTTTCAATGTTGAGGTTGTTGTTGAGCTGGTTGGTGTTTTTCAATGTTGAGGTTGTTGTTGAATTTGTTGGTGTTTTTCAATGTTGAGGTTGTTGTTGAATTTGAGGTTGTTTTTCAATGTTGAGGTTGTGGTTGTTTTTAAATGTTGGGGTTTTTGTTGAATTTGTTGCTGTTTTTCAATTTTGAGGATGTTGTTGTTTTTCAATGTTCAGGTTGTTGTTGAATTTGTTGGTGTTTTTCCATGATGAGCTTGTTGTTGTTTTTCAAAGTTGAGGTTGTTGTTGAATTTGTTGGTGTTTTTCAATGTTGATGTTCTTGTTGAATCTATTGGTGTTTTTCAATGTTGAGGTTGTTCTTGAATTTGTTGGTGTTTTTCCATGATGAGCTTGTTGTTGTTTTTCAAAGTTGAATTTTTTGTTGAATTTGTTCGTGTTTTTCAATGTTGAGGTTGTGGTTTTTCAATGTTGAGGTTGCTTTTGAATTTGCTGGCGTTTTTCAATGTTGAGGTTGTTGTTGTTTTTCAATGTTGAGGTTGTTGTTGAATTTGATGGTGTTTTTCAAAGTCGATGTTGTTGTTGAATTTGTTGGTGTTTTTCAATGTTGAAGTTGTTGTTGAATTTGTTGGTGTTTTTCAATGTGGAGGTTGTTGCTGTTTTTCAATGTTGAGGTTGTTGTTGAATTTGTTGGTGTTTTCAATGTTCAGATTGTTGTTGTTTTTCAATGTTGAGGTTGTTGTTGAATTTGTTGGTGTTTTTCAATGTTGAAGTTGTTGTTGAATTTGTTGGTGTTTTTCAATGTGGAGGTTGTTGCTGTTTTTCAATGTTGAGGTTGTTGTTGAATTTGTTGGTGATTTCAATGTTCAGATTGTTGTTGTTTTTCAATGTTGAGGTTGTTGTTGAATTTGTTGGTGTTTTGAAATGTTGAGGTTGTTGTTGAATTTGTTGGTGTTTTTCAATGTTGAGGTTGTTGTTGTTTTTCAATGTTGAGGTTGTTGTTGAATTTGTTGGTGTTTTTCAATGTTGAGGTTGTTGTTGAATTTGTTGGTGTTTTTCAATGTTGAGGTTGTTGTTGTTTTTCAAAGTTGAGGTTGTTGTTGAATTTGTTGGTGTTTTTCAATGTTGAGGTTGTTGTTGTTTTTAAATTTCGACGTTGTTGGTGAATTTGTTGGTGTTTTTCAATGTTGAAGTTGTTGTTGAATTTGTTGGTGTTTTTCAATGTTGAGGTTGTTGTTGTTTTTCAATGTTGAGGTTGTTGTTGAATTTGTTGGTGTTTTTCAATGTTGAGGTTGTTGTTGTTTTTCAATGCTGAGGTTGTTGTTGAATTTGTTGGTGTTTTTCAATGTTGAGGTTGTTGTTGAATTTGTTGGTGTTTTTCAATGTTGAGGTTGTTGTTGTTTTTCAATGTTGAGGTTGTTGTTGAATTTGTTGGTGTTTTTCAATGTTGAGGTTGTTGTTGTTTTACAATGTTGAGGTTGTTGTTGAATTTGTTGGTGTTTTTCAATCTTGAGGTTGTTGTTGTTTTTCAATGTTGAGGTTGTTGTTGAATTTGTTGGTGTTTTTCAATGTTGAGGTTGTTGTTGTTTTTCAATGTTGAGGTTTTTGTTGAATTTGTTGGTGTTTTTCAATGTTGAGGTTGTTGTTGAATTTGTTGGTGTTTTTCAATGTTGAGGTTGTTGTTGTTTTTCAATGTTGAGGTTGTTGAATTTGTTGTTGTTTTTCAATCTTGAGTTTGTTGTTGAATTTGTTGGTGTTTTACAATGTTGAGGTTGTTGTTGAATTTGTTGGTGTTTTTCAATGTGAGGTTGTTGTTGTTTTTCAATGTTGAGGTTGTTGTTGAGTTTGTTGGTGCTTTTCAATGTTGAGGCTGTTGTTGAATTTGTTGGTGTTTTTCAATGTTGAGGTTGTTGTTGAATTTGTTGGTGTTTTTCAATGTTGAGGTTGTTGTTGTTTTTCAATGTTGAGGTTGTTGTTGAATTTGTTGGTGTTTTTCAATTTTGTGGTTGTTGGTGTTTTTCAATGTTGAGGTTGTTCTTGAATTTGATGGTGTTTTTCAATGTCGAGGTTGTTGTTGAATTTGTTGTTGTTTTTCAATGTTGAAGTTGTTGTTGAATTTGTTGGTGTTTTTCAATTTCGAGGTTGTTGTTGAATTTGTTGGTGTTTTTCAATGTTGAAGTTTTTGTTGAATTTGTTGGTGTTTTTCAATGTTGAGGTTGTTGTTGTTTTTCAATGTTGAGGTTGTTGTTGAATTTGTTGGTGTTTTTCAATGTTGAGGTTGTTGTTGAATTTGTTGGTGTTTTCCAATGTTGAGGTTGTTGTTGTTTTTCAATGTTGAGGTTGTTGTTGAATTTGTTGGTGTTTTTCAGTGTTGAGGTTGTTTTTGAATTTGTTGGTGTTTTTCAATGTTGAGGTTGTTGTTGTTTTTCAATGTTGAGGTTGTTGTTGAATTTGTTGGTGTTTTTCAATGTTGAGGTTGTTGTTGTTTTTCAATGCTGATGTTGTTGTTGAATTTGTTGGTGTTTTTCAATGTTGAGGTTGTTGTTGAATTTGTTGGTGTTTTTCAATTTTGAGGTTGTTGTTGTTTTTCAATGTTGAGGTTGTTGATGAATTTGTTGGTGTTTTTCAGTGTTGAGGTTGTTGTTGAATTTGTTGGTGTTTTTCAATGTTGAGGTTGTTGTTGAATTTGTTGGTGTTTTGCAATGTTGAGTTTGTTGTTGTTTTTCAATGTTGAGGTTGTTGTTGAATTTGTTGGTGTTTTTCAATATTGAGGTTGTTGTTGTTTTTCAATGTTGAGGTTGTTGTTGAATTTTTTGGTGTTTTCCATTGTTGAGGTTGTTGGTGTTTTTCAATGTTGAGGTTGTTGTTGAATTTGTTGGTGTTTTTCAATGTTGAGGTTGTTGTTGAATTTGTTGGTGTTTTTCAATGTTGAGGTTGTTGTTCTTTTTCAATGTTGAGGTTGTTGTTGAGCTGGTTGGTGTTTTTCAATGTTGAGGTTGTTGTTGAATTTGTTGGTGTTTTTCAATGTTGAGGTTGTTGTTGAATTTGAGGTTGTTTTTCAATGTTGAGGTTGTGGTTGTTTTTAAATGTTGGGGTTTTTGTTGAATTTGTTGCTGTTTTTCAATTTTGAGGATGTTGTTGTTTTTCAATGTTCAGGTTGTTGTTGAATTTGTTGGTGTTTTTCCATGATGAGCTTGTTGTTGTTTTTCAAAGTTGAGGTTGTTGTTGAATTTGTTGGTGTTTTTCAATGTTGATGTTCTTGTTGAATCTATTGGTGTTTTTCAATGTTGAGGTTGTTCTTGAATTTGTTGGTGTTTTTCCATGATGAGCTTGTTGTTGTTTTTCAAAGTTGAGGTTGTTGTTGAATTTGTTGGTGTTTTTCAATGTTGAATTTTTTGTTGAATTTGTTGGTGTTTTTCAATGTTGAGGTTGTGGTTTTTCAATGTTGAGGTTGCTTTTGAATTTGCTGGCGTTTTTCAATGTTGAGGTTGTTGTTGTTTTTCAATGTTGAGGTTGTTGTTGAATTTGATGGTGTTTTTCAAAGTCGATGTTGTTGTTGAATTTGTTGGTGTTTTTCAATGTTGAAGTTGTTGTTGAATTTGTTGGTGTTTTTCAATGTGGAGGTTGTTGCTGTTTTTCAATGTTGAGGTTGTTGTTGAATTTGTTGGTGTTTTCAATGTTCAGATTGTTGTTGTTTTTCAATGTTGAGGTTGTTGTTGAATTTGTTGGTGTTTTTCAATGTTGAAGTTGTTGTTGAATTTGTTGGTGTTTTTCAATGTGGAGGTTGTTGCTGTTTTTCAATGTTGAGGTTGTTGTTGAATTTGTTGGTGATTTCAATGTTCAGATTGTTGTTGTTTTTCAATGTTGAGGTTGTTGTTGAATTTGTTGGTGTTTTGAAATGTTGAGGTTGTTGTTGAATTTGTTGGTGTTTTTCAATGTTGAGGTTGTTGTTGTTTTTCAATGTTGAGGTTGTTGTTGAATTTGTTGGTGTTTTTCAATGTTGAGGTTGTTGTTGAATTTGTTGGTGTTTTTCAATGTTGAGGTTGTTGTTGTTTTTCAAAGTTGAGGTTGTTGTTGAATTTGTTGGTGTTTTTCAATGTTGAGGTTGTTGTTGTTTTTAAATTTCGACGTTGTTGGTGAATTTGTTGGTGTTTATCAATGTTGAAGTTGCTGTTGAATTTGTTGGTGTTTTTCAATGTTGAGGTTGTTGTTGTTTTTCAATGTTGAGGTTGTTGTTGAATTTGTTGGTGTTTTTCAATGTTGAGGTTGTTGTTGTTTTTCAATGCTGAGGTTGTTGTTGAATTTGTTGGTGTTTTTCAATGTTGAGGTTGTTGTTGAATTTGTTGGTGTTTTTCAATGTTGAGGTTGTTGTTGTTTTTCAATGTTGAGGTTGTTGTTGAATTTGTTGGTGTTTTTCAATGTTGAGGATGTTGTTGTTTTACAATGTTGAGGTTGTTCTTGAATTTGTTGGTGTTTTTCAATCTTGAGGTTGTTGTTGTTTTTCAATGTTGAGGTTGTTGTTGAATTTGTTGGTGTTTTTCAATGTTGAGGTTGTTGTTGTTTTTCAATGTTGAGGTTTTTGTTGAATTTGTTGGTGTTTTTCAATGTTGAGGTTGTTGTTGAATTTGTTGGTGTTTTTCAATGTTGAGGTTGTTGTTGTTTTTCAATGTTGAGGTTGTTGAATTTGTTGTTGTTTTTCAATCTTGAGTTTGTTGTTGAATTTGTTGGTGTTTTACAATGTTGAGGTTGTTGTTGAATTTGTTGGTGTTTTTCAATGTGAGGTTGTTGTTGTTTTTCAATGTTGAGGTTGTTGTTGAGTTTGTTGGTGCTTTTCAATGTTGAGGCTGTTGTTGAATTTGTTGGTGTTTTTCAATGTTGAGGTTGTTGTTGAATTTGTTGGTGTTTTTCAATGTTGAGGTTGTTGTTGTTTTTCAATGTTGAGGTTGTTGTTGAATTTGTTGGTGTTTTTCAATTTTGAGGTTGTTGGTGTTTTTCAATGTTGAGGTTGTTCTTGAATTTGATGGTGTTTTTCAATGTCGAGGTTGTTGTTGAATTTGTTGTTGTTTTTCAATGTTGAAGTTGTTGTTGAATTTGTTGGTGTTTTTCAATTTCGAGGTTGTTGTTGAATTTGTTGGTGTTTTTCAATGTTGAAGTTTTTGTTGAATTTGTTGGTGTTTTTCAATGTTGAGGTTGTTGTTGTTTTTCAATGTTGAGGTTGTTGTTGAATTTGTTGGTGTTTTTCAATGTTGAGGTTGTTGTTGAATTTGTTGGTGTTTTCCAATGTTGAGGTTGTTGTTGTTTTTCAATGTTGAGGTTGTTGTTGAATTTGTTGGTGTTTTTCAGTGTTGAGGTTGTTTTTGAATTTGTTGGTGTTTTTCAATGTTGAGGTTGTTGTTATTTTTCAATGTTGAGGTTATTGTTGAATTTGTTGGTGTTTTTCAATGTTGAGGTTGTTGTTGTTTTTCAATGTTGAGGTTGTTGTTGAATTTGTTGGTGTTTTTCAATGTTGAGGTTGTTGTTGAATTTGTTGGTGTTTTTCAATGTTGAGGTTGTTGTTGAATTTGTTGGTGTTTTTCAATGTTGAGGTTGTTGTTGTTTTTCAATGTTGAGGTTGTTGTTGAGTTTGTTGGTGTTTTTCAATGTTGAGGTTGTTGTTGAATTTGTTGGTGTTTTTCAATGTTGAGGTTGTTGTTGAATTTGTTGCTGTTTTTCAATGTTGAGGTTGTTGTTGTTTTTAAATGTTGAGGTTGTTGTTGAAGTTGTTGGTGTTTTTTCAATTTTGAGGTTGTTGGTGTTTTTCAATGTTAAGGATATTGTTGAATTGGATGGTGTTTTTCAAGTCGAGGTTGTTGTTGAATTTGGTGGTGTTTTTCAATGTTGAAGTTGTTGTTCAATTTGTTGGTGTTTTTCAATTTCGAGGTTGTTGTTGAATTTGTTGGTGTTTTTCAATGTTGAAGTTTTTGTTGAATTTGCTGGTGTTTTTCAATGTTGAGGTTGTTGTTGTTTTTCAATGTTGAGGTTGTTGTTGAATTTGTTGGTGTTTTTCAATGTTGAGGTTGTTGTTGTTTTTCAATGCTGATGTTGTTGTTGAATTTGTTGGTGTTTTTCAATGTTGAGGTTGTTGTTGAATTTGTTGGTGTTTTTCAATTTTGAGGTTGTTGTTGTTTTTCAATGTTGAGGTTGTTGATGAATTTGTTGGTGTTTTTCAGTGTTGAGGTTGTTGTTGAATTTGTTGGTGTTTTTCAATGTTGAGGTTGTTGTTGAATTTGTTGGTGTTTTGCAATGTTGAGTTTGTTGTTGTTTTTCAATGTTGAGGTTGTTGTTGAATTTGTTGGTGTTTTTCAATATTGAGGTTGTTGTTGTTTTTCAATGTTGAGGTTGTTGTTGAATTTTTTGGTGTTTTCCATTGTTGAGGTTGTTGGTGTTTTTCAATGTTGAGGTTGTTGTTGAATTTGTTGGTGTTTTTCAATGTTGAGGTTGTTGTTGAATTTGTTGGTGTTTTTCAATGTTGAGGTTGTTGTTCTTTTTCAATGTTGAGGTTGTTGTTGAGCTGGTTGGTGTTTTTCAATGTTGAGGTTGTTGTTGAATTTGTTGGTGTTTTTCAATGTTGAGGTTGTTGTTGAATTTGAGGTTGTTTTTCAATGTTGAGGTTGTGGTTGTTTTTAAATGTTGGGGTTTTTGTTGAATTTGTTGCTGTTTTTCAATTTTGAGGATGTTGTTGTTTTTCAATGTTCAGGTTGTTGTTGAATTTGTTGGTGTTTTTCCATGATGAGCTTGTTGTTGTTTTTCAAAGTTGAGGTTGTTGTTGAATTTGTTGGTGTTTTTCAATGTTGATGTTCTTGTTGAATCTGTTGGTGTTTTTCAATGTTGAGGTTGTTCTTGAATTTGTTGGTGTTTTTCCATGATGAGCTTGTTGTTGTTTTTCAAAGTTGAGGTTGTTGTTGAATTTGTTGGTGTTTTTCAATGTTGAATTTTTTGTTGAATTTGTTGGTGTTTTTCAATGTTGAGGTTGTGGTTTTTCAATGTTGAGGTTGCTTTTGAATTTGCTGGCGTTTTTCAATGTTGAGGTTGTTGTTGTTTTTCAATGTTGAGGTTGTTGTTGAATTTGATGGTGTTTTTCAAAGTCGATGTTGTTGTTGAATTTGTTGGTGTTTTTCAATGTTGAAGTTGTTGTTGAATTTGTTGGTGTTTTTCAATGTGGAGGTTGTTGCTGTTTTTCAATGTTGAGGTTGTTGTTGAATTTGTTGGTGTTTTCAATGTTCAGATTGTTGTTGTTTTTCAATGTTGAGGTTGTTGTTGAATTTGTTGGTGTTTTTCAATGTTGAGGTTGCTTTTGAATTTGCTGGCGTTTTTCAATGTTGAGGTTGTTGTTGTTTTTCAATGTTGAGGTTGTTGTTGAATTTGTTGGTGTTTTTCAATGTTGAGGTTGTTGTTGAATTTGTTGGTGTTTTTCAATGTTGAGGTTGTTGTTGTTTTTCAAAGTTGAGGTTGTTGTTGAATTTGTTGGTTTTTTTCAATGTTGAGGTTGTTGTTGTTTTTCAATTTCGACGTTGTTGGTGAATTTGTTGGTGTTTTTCAATGTTGAAGTTGTTGTTGAATTTGTTGGTGTTTTTCAATGTTGAGGTTGTTGTTGTTTTTCAATGTTGAGGTTGTTGTTGAATTTGTTGGTGTTTTTCAATGTTGAGGTTGTTGTTGTTTTTCAATGCTGAGGTTGTTGTTGAATTTGTTGGTGTTTTTCAATGTTGAGGTTGTTGTTGAATTTGTTGGTGTTTTTCAATGTTGAGGTTGTTGTTGTTTTTCAATGTTGAGGTTGTTGTTGAATTTGTTGGTGTTTTTCAATGTTGAGGTTGTTGTTGTTCTTCAAAGTTGAGGTTGTTGTTGAATTTGTTGGTGTTTTTCAATGTTGAGGTTGTTGTTGTTTTTTAATTTCGACGTTGTTGGTGAATTTGTTGGTGTTTTTCAATGTTGAAGTTGTTGTTGAATTTGTTGGTGTTTTTCAATGTTGAGGTTGTTGTTGTTTTTCAATGTTGAGGTTGTTGTTGAATTTGTTGGTGTTTTTCAATGTTGAGGTTGTTGTTGTTTTTCAATGCTGAGGTTGTTGTTGAATTTGTTGGTGTTTTTCAATGTTGAGGTTGTTGTTGAATTTGTTGGTGTTTTTCAATGTTGAGGTTGTTGTTGTTTTTCAATGTTGAGGTTGTTGTTGAATTTGTTGGTGTTTTTCAATGTTGAGGTTGTTGTTGTTTTACAATGTTGAGGTTGTTGTTGAATTTGTTGGTGTTTTTCAATCTTGAGGTTGTTGTTGTTTTTCAATGTTGAGGTTGTTGTTGAATTTGTTGGTGTTTTTCAATGTTGAGGTTGTTGTTGTTTTTCAATGTTGAGGTTTTTGTTGAATTTGTTGGTGTTTTTCAATGTTGAGGTTGTTGTTGAATTTGTTGGTGTTTTTCAATGTTGAGGTTGTTGTTGTTTTTCAATGTTGAGGTTGTTGAATTTGTTGTTGTTTTTCAATCTTGAGTTTGTTGTTGAATTTGTTGGTGTTTTACAATGTTGAGGTTGTTGTTGAATTTGTTGGTGTTTTTCAATGTGAGGTTGTTGTTGTTTTTCAATGTTGAGTTTGTTGTTGAGTTTGTTGGTGCTTTTCAATGTTGAGGCTGTTGTTGAATTTGTTGGTGTTTTTCAATGTTGAGGTTGTTGTTGAATTTGTTGGTGTTTTTCAATGTTGAGGTTGTTGTTGTTTTTAAATGTTGAGGTTGTTGTTGAATTTGTTGGTGTTTTTCAATTTTGAGGTTGTTGGTGTTTTTCAATGTTGAGGTTGTTCTTGAATTTGATGGTGTTTTTCAATGTCGAGGTTGTTGTTGAATTTGTTGTTGTTTTTCAATGTTGAAGTTGTTGTTGAATTTGTTGGTGTTTTTCAATTTCGAGGTTGTTGTTGAATTTGTTGGTGTTTTTCAATGTTGAAGTTTTTGTTGAATTTGTTGGTGTTTTTCAATGTTGAGGTTGTTGTTGTTTTTCAATGTTGAGGTTGTTGTTGAATTTGTTGGTGTTTTTCAATGTTGAGGTTGTTGTTGAATTTGTTGGTGTTTTCCAATATTGAGGTTGTTGTTGTTTTTCAATGTTGAGGTTGTTGTTGAATTTGTTGGTGTTTTTCAGAGTTGAGGTTGTTTTTGAATTTGTTGGTGTTTTTCAATGTTGAGGTTGTTGTTATTTTTCAATGTTGAGGTTATTGTTGAATTTGTTGGTGTTTTTCAATGTTGAGGTTGTTGTTGTTTTTCAATGTTGAGGTTGTTGTTGAATTTGTTGGTGTTTTTCAATGTTGAGGTTGTTGTTGAATTTGTTGGTGTTTTTCAATGTTGAGGTTGTTGTTGAATTTGTTGGTGTTTTTCAATGTTGAGGTTGTTGTTGTTTTTCAATGTTGAGGTTGTTGTTGAGTTTGTTGGTGTTTTTCAATGTTGAGGTTGTTGTTGAATTTGTTGGTGTTTTTCAATGTTGAGGTTGTTGTTGAATTTGTTGGTGTTTTTCAATGTTGAGGTTGTTGTTGTTTTTAAATGTTGAGGTTGTTGTTGAAGTTGTTGGTGTTTTTTCAATTTTGAGGTTGTTGGTGTTTTTCAATGTTAAGGATATTGTTGAATTGGATGGTGTTTTTCAAGTCGAGGTTGTTGTTGAATTTGGTGGTGTTTTTCAATGTTGAAGTTGTTGTTCAATTTGTTGGTGTTTTTCAATTTCGAGGTTGTTGTTGAATTTGTTGGTGTTTTTCAATGTTGAGGTTGTTGTTGTTTTTCAATGTTGAGGTTGTTGTTGAATTTGTTGGTGTTTTTCAATGCTGAGGTTGCTTTTGAATTTGCTGGCGTTTTTCAATGTTGAGGTTGTTGTTGTTTTTCAATGTTGAGGTTGTTGTTGAATTTGTTGG
Organism: Isurus oxyrinchus; assembly: GCA_026770705.1. Classification (NCBI taxonomy): domain Eukaryota; kingdom Metazoa; phylum Chordata; class Chondrichthyes; order Lamniformes; family Lamnidae; genus Isurus; species Isurus oxyrinchus. The sequence goes on from JANJGN010001600.1 coordinate 37,760, forward strand.
TGTTTTTCAATGTTGAGGTTGTTGTTGAATTTGTTGGTGTTTTTCAATGTTGAGGTTGTTGTTGTTTTTCAAAGTTGAGGTTGTTGTTGAATTTGTTGGTTTTTTTCAATGTTGAGGTTGTTGTTGTTTTTCAATTTCGACGTTGTTGGTGAATTTGTTGGTGTTTTTCAATGTTGAAGTTGTTGTTGAATTTGTTGGTGCTTTTCAATGTTGAGGTTGTTGTTGTTTTTCAATGTTGAGGTTGTTGTTGAATTTGTTGGTGTTTTTCAATGTTGAGGTTGTTGTTGTTTTTCAATGCTGAGGTTGTTGTTGAATTTGTTGGTGTTTTTCAATGTTGAGGTTGTTGTTGAATTTGTTGGTGTTTTTCAATGTTGAGGTTGTTGTTGTTTTTCAATGTTGAGGTTGTTGTTGAATTTGTTGGTGTTTTTCAATGTTGAGGTTGTTGTTGTTTTTCAAAGTTGAGGTTGTTGTTGAATTTGTTGGTGTTTTTCAATGTTGAGGTTGTTGTTGTTTTTCAATGTTGAGGTTGTTGTTGAGTTTGTTGGTGTTTTTCAATGTTGAGGTTGTTGTTGAATTTGTTGGTGTTTTTCAATGTTGAGGTTGTTGTTGAATTTGTTGGTGTTTTTCAATGTTGAGGTTCTTGTTGTTTTTAAATGTTGAGGTTGTTGTTGAAGTTGTTGGTGTTTTTTCAATATTGAGGTTGTTGGTGTTTTTCAATGTTAAGGATATTGTTGAATTGGTTGGTGTTTTTCAAGTCGAGGTTGTTGTTGAATTTGGTGGTGTTTTTCAATGTTGAAGTTGTTGTTCAATTTGTTGGTGTTTTTCAATTTCGAGGTTGTTGTTGAATTTGTTGGTGTTTTTCAATGTTGCAGTTTTTGTTGAAATTGCTGGTGTTTTTCAATGTTGAGGTTGTTGTTGTTTTTCAATGTTGAGGTTGTTGTTGAATTTGTTGCTGTTTTTCAATGTTGAGGTTGTTGTTGTTTTTCAATGCTGAGGTTGTTGTTGAATTTGTTGGTGTTTTTCAATGTTGAGGTTGTTGTTGAATTTGTTGGTGTTTTTCAATGTTGAGGTTGTTGTTGTTTTTCAATGTTGAGGTTGTTGATGAATTTGTTGGTGTTTTTCAGTGTTGAGGTTGTTGTTGAATTTGTTGGTGTTTTTCAATGTTGAGGTTGTTGTTGAATTTGTTGGTGTTTTGCAATGTTGAGTTTGTTGTTGTTTTTCAATGTTGAGGTTGTTGTTGAATTTGTTGGTGTTTTTCAATATTGAGGTTGTTGTTGTTTTTCAATGTTGAGGTTGTTGTTGAATTTGTTGGTGTTTTCCATTGTTGAGGTTGTTGTTGTTTTTCAATGTTGAGGTCGTTGTTGAATTTGTTGGTGTTTTTCAATATTGAGGTTGTTGTTGTTTTTCAATGTTGAGGTTGTTGTTGAATTTTTTGGTGTTTTCCATTGTTGAGGTTGTTGGTGTTTTTCAATGTTGAGGTTGTTGTTGAATTTGTTGGTGTTTTTCAATGTTGAGGTTGTTGTTGAATTTGTTCGTGTTTTTCAATGTTGAGGTTGTTGTTCTTTTTCAATGTTGAGGTTGTTGTTGAGCTGGTTGGTGTTTTTCAATGTTGAGGTTGTTGTTGAATTTGCTGGTGTTTTTCAATGTTGAGGTTGTTGTTGAATTTGAGGTTGTTTTTCAATGTTGAGGTTGTGGTTGTTTTTAAATGTTGGGGTTTTTGTTGAATTTGTTGGTGTTTTTCAATTTTGAGGATGTTGTTGTTTTTCAATGTTGAGGTTGTTGTTGAATTTGTTGGTGTTTTTCCATGATGAGCTTGTTGTTGTTTTTCAAAGTTGAGGTTGTTGTTGAATTTGTTGGTGTTTTTCAATGTTGATGTTCTTGTTGAATCTGTTGGTGTTTTTCAATGTTGAGGTTGTTCTTGAATTTGTTGGTGTTTTTCCATGATGAGCTTGTTGTTGTTTTTCAAAGTTGAGGTTGTTGTTGAATTTGTTGGTGTTTTTCAATGTTGAATTTTTTGTTGAATTTGTTGGTGTTTTTCAATGTTGAGGTTGTGGTTTTTCAATGTTGAGGTTGCTTTTGAATTTGCTGGCGTTTTTCAATGTTGAGGTTGTTGTTGTTTTTCAATGTTGAGGTTGTTGTTGAATTTGATGGTGTTTTTCAAAGTCGATGTTGTTGTTGAATTTGTTGGTGTTTTTCAATGTTGAAGTTGTTGTTGAATTTGTTGGTGTTTTTCAATGTGGAGGTTGTTGCTGTTTTTCAATGTTGAGGTTGTTGTTGAATTTGTTGGTGTTTTCAATGTTCAGATTGTTGTTGTTTTTCAATGTTGAGGTTGTTGTTGAATTTGTTGGTGTTTTGAAATGTTGAGGTTGTTGTTGAATTTGTTGGTGTTTTTCAATGTTGAGGTTGTTGTTGTTTTTCAATGTTGAGGTTGTTGTTGAATTTGTTGGTGTTTTTCAATGTTGAGGTTGTTGTTGAATTTGTTGGTGTTTTTCAATGTTGAGGTTGTTGTTGTTTTTCAAAGTTGAGGTTGTTGTTGAATTTGTTGGTGTTTTTTCAATGTTGAGGTTGTTGTTGTTTTTCAATTTCGACGTTGTTGGTGAATTTGTTGGTGTTTTTCAATGTTGAAGTTGTTGTTGAATTTGTTGGTGTTTTTCAATGTTGAGGTTGTTGTTGTTTTTCAATGTTGAGGTTGTTGTTGAATTTGTTGGTGTTTTTCAATGTTGAGGTTGTTGTTGTTTTTCAATGCTGAGGTTGTTGTTGAATTTGTTGGTGTTTTTCAATGTTGAGGTTGTTGTTGAATTTGTTGGTGTTTTTCAATGTTGAGGTTGTTGTTGTTTTTCAATGTTGAGGTTGTTGTTGAATTTGTTGGTGTTTTTCAATGTTGAGGTTGTTGTTGTTTTTCAAAGTTGACGTTGTTGTTGAATTTGTTGGTGTTTTTCAATGTTGAGGTTGTTGTTGTTTTTCAATGTTGAGGTTGATGTTGAGTTTGTTGGTGTTTTTCAATGTTGAGGTTGTTGTTGAATTTGTTGGTGTTTTTCAATGTTGAGGTTGTTGTTGAATTTGTTGGTGTTTTTCAATGTTGAGGTTGTTGTTGTTTTTAAATGTTGAGGTTGTTGTTGAAGTTGTTGGTGTTTTTTCAATATTGAGGTTGTTGGTGTTTTTCAATGTTAAGGATATTGTTGAATTGGTTGGTGTTTTTCAAGTCGAGGTTGTTGTTGAATTTGGTGGTGTTTTTCAATGTTGAAGTTGTTGTTCAATTTGTTGGTGTTTTTCAATTTCGAGGTTGTTGTTGAATTTGTTGGTGTTTTTCAATGTTGAAGTTTTTGTTGAATTTGCTGGTGTTTTTCAATGTTGAGGTTGTTGTTGTTTTTCAATGTTGAGGTTGTTGTTGAATTTGTTGGTGTTTTTCAATGTTGAGGTTGTTGTTGTTTTTCAATGCTGAGGTTGTTGTTGAATTTGTTGGTGTTTTTCAATGTTGAGGTTGTTGTTGAATTTGTTGGTGTTTTTCAATGTTGAGGTTGTTGTTGTTTTTCAATGTTGAGGTTGTTGATGAATTTGTTGGTGTTTTTCAGTGTTGAGGTTGTTGTTGAATTTGTTGGTGTTTTTCAATGTTGAGGTTGTTGTTGAATTTGTTGGTGTTTTGCAATGTTGAGTTTGTTGTTGTTTTTCAATGTTGAGGTTGTTGTTGAATTTGTTGGTGTTTTTCAATATTGAGGTTGTTGTTGTTTTTCAATGTTGAGGTTGTTGTTGAATTTGTTGGTGTTTTCCATTGTTGAGGTTGTTGGTGTTTTTCAATGTTGAGGTTGTTGTTGAATTTGTTGGTGCTTTTCTTTGTTGAGGTTGTTGTTGAATTTGTTGGTGTTTTTCAATGTTGAGGTTGTTGTTCTTTTTCAATGTTGAGGTTGTTGTTGAGCTGGTTGGTGTTTTTCAATGTTGAGGTTGTTGTTGAATTTGTTGGTGTTTTTCAATGTTGAGGTTGTTGTTGAATTTGAGGTTGTTTTTCAATGTTGAGGTTGTGGTTGTTTTTAAATGTTGGGGTTTTTGTTGAATTTGTTGGTGTTTTTCAATTTTGAGGATGTTGTTGTTTTTCAATGTTGAGGTTGTTGTTGAATTTGTTGGTGTTTTTCCATGATGAGCTTGTTGTTGTTTTTCAAAGTTGAGGTTGTTGTTGAATTTGTTGGTGTTTTTCAATGTTGAATTTTTTGTTGAATTTGTTGGTGTTTTTCAATGTTGAGGTTGTTGTTGTTTTTCAATGCTGAGGTTGTTGTTGAATTTGTTGGTGTTTTTCAATGTTGAGGTTGTTGTTGAATTTGTTGGTGTTTTTCAATGTTGAGGTTGTTGTTGTTTTTCAATGTTGAGGTTGTTGTTGAATTTGTTCGTGTTTTTCAATGTTGAGGTTTTTGTTGTTTTTCAAAGTTGACGTTGTTGTTGAATTTGTTGGTGTTTTTCAATGTTGAGGTTGTTGTTGTTTTTCAATGTTGAGGTTGTTGTTGAGTTTGTTGGTGTTTTTCAATGTTGAGGTTGTTGTTGAATTTGTTGGTGTTTTTCAATGTTGAGGTTGTTGTTGAATTTGTTGGTGTTTTTCAATGTTGAGGTTGTTGTTGTTTTTAAATGTTGAGGTTGTTGTTGAAGTTGTTGGTGTTTTTTCAATATTGAGGTTGTTGGTGTTTTTCAATGTTAAGGATATTGTTGAATTGGTTGGTGTTTTTCAAGTCGAGGTTGTTGTTGAATTTGGTGGTGTTTTTCAATGTTGAAGTTTTTGTTGAATTTGCTGGTGTTTTTCAATGTTGAGGTTGTTGTTGTTTTTCAATGTTGAGGTTGTTGTTGAATTTGTTGGTGTTTTTCAATGTTGAGGTTGTTGTTGTTTTTCAATGCTGAGGTTGTTGTTGAATTTGTTGGTGTTTTTCAATGTTGAGGTTGTTGTTGAATTTGTTGGTGTTTTTCAATGTTGAGGTTGTTGTTGTTTTTCAATGTTGAGGTTGTTGATGAATTTGTTGGTGTTTTTCAGTGTTGAGGTTGTTGTTGAATTTGTTGGTGTTTTTCAATGTTGAGGTTGTTGTTGAATTTGTTGGTGTTTTGCAATGTTGAGTTTGTTGTTGTTTTTCAATGTTGAGGTTGTTGTTGAATTTGTTGGTGTTTTTCAATATTGAGGTTGTTGTTGTTTTTCAATGTTGAGGTTGTTGTTGAATTTGTTGGTGTTTTCCATTGTTGAGGTTGTTGGTGTTTTTCAATGTTGAGGTTGTTGTTGAATTTGTTGGTGCTTTTCTTTGTTGAGGTTGTTGTTGAATTTGTTGGTGTTTTTCAATGTTGAGGTTGTTGTTCTTTTTCAATGTTGAGGTTGTTGTTGAGCTGGTTGGTGTTTTTCAATGTTGAGGTTGTTGTTGAATTTGTTGGTGTTTTTCAATGTTGAGGTTGTTGTTGAATTTGAGGTTGTTTTTCAATGTTGAGGTTGTGGTTGTTTTTAAATGTTGGGGTTTTTGTTGAATTTGTTGGTGTTTTTCAATTTTGAGGATGTTGTTGTTTTTCAATGTTGAGGTTGTTGTTGAATTTGTTGGTGTTTTTCCATGATGAGCTTGTTGTTGTTTTTCAAAGTTGAGGTTGTTGTTGAATTTGTTGGTGTTTTTCAATGTTGAATTTTTTGTTGAATTTGTTGGTGTTTTTCAATGTTGAGGTTGTTGTTTTTCAATGTTGAGGTTGCTTTTGAATTTGCTGGCGTTTTTCAATGTTGAGGTTGTTGTTGTTTTTCAATGTTGAGGTTGTTGTTGAATTTGATGGTGTTTTTCAAAGTCGATGTTGTTGTTGAATTTGTTGGTGGTTTTCAATGTTGAAGTTGTTGTTGAATTTGTTGGTGTTTTTCAATGTGGAGGTTGTTGCTGTTTTTCAATGTTGAGGTTGTTGTTGAATTTGTTGGTGTTTTCAATGTTCAGATTGTTGTTGTTTTTCAATTTTGAGGTTGTTGTTGAATTTGTTGGTGTTTTGAAATGTTGAGGTTGTTGTTGAATTTGTTGGTGTTTTTCAATGTTGAGGTTGTTGTTGTTTTTCAATGTTGAGGTTGTTGTTGAATTTGTTGGTGTTTTTCAATGTTGAGGTTGTTGTTGAATTTGTTGGTGTTTTTCAATGTTGAGGTTGTTGTTGTTTTTCAAAGTTGAGGTTGTTGTTGAATTTGTTGGTGTTTTTCAATGTTGAGGTTGTTGTTGTTTTTCAATTTCGAGGTTGTTGGTGAATTTGTTGGTGTTTTTCAATGTTGAAGTTGTTGTTGAATTTGTTGGTGTTTTTCAATGTTGACGTTGTTGTTGTTTTTCAATGTTGAGGTTGTTGTTGAATTTGTTGGTGTTTTTCAATGTTGAGGTTGTTGTTGTTTTTCAATGCTGAGGTTGTTGTTGAATTTGTTGGTGTTTTTCAATGTTGAGGTTGTTGTTGAATTTGTTGGTGTTTTTCAATGTTGAGGTTGTTGTTGTTTTTCAATGTTGAGGTTGTTGTTGAATTTGTTGGTGTTTTTCAATGTTGAGGTTGTTGTTGTTATTCAATGTTGAGGTTGTTGTTGAATTTGTTGGTGTTTTTCAATGTTGAGGTTGTTGTTGAATTTGTTGGTGTTTTTAAATGTTGAGGTTGTTGTTGTTTTTCAATGTTGAGGTTATTGTTGAATTTGTTGGTGTTTTTCAATGTTGAGGTTGTTGTTGTTTTTCAATGTTGAGGTTGTTGTTGAATTTGTTGGTGTTTTTCAATGTTGAGTTTGTTGTTGTTTTTCAATGTTGAGGTTGTTGTTGAATTTGTTGGTGTTTTTCAATGTTGAGGTTGTTGTTGAATTTGTTGGTGTTTTTCAATGTTGAGATTGTTGTTGTTTTTCAATGTTGAGGTTGTTGTTGAATTTGTTGGTGTTTTTAAATGTTGAGGTTGTTGTTGAATTTGTTGGTGTTTTTCAATGTTGAGGTTGTTGTTGTTTTTCAATGTTGAGGTTGTTGTTGAATTTGTTGGTGTATTTCAATGCTTAGGTTGTTGTTGTTTTTCAATGTTGAGGTTGTTGTTGTTTTTCAATGTTGAGGTTGTTGTTGAATTTGTTGGCGTTTTTCAATGTTGAGGTTGTTGTTCTTTTTCAATGCTGAGGTAGTTGTTGAATTTGTTGTTGTTTTTCAATGTTGAGGTTGCTGTTGAATTTGTTGGTGTTTTTCAATGTTGAGGTTGTTATTGTTATTCAATGTTGAGGTTCTTGTTGAATTTGTTGGTGTTTTTCAATGTTGAGGTTGTTGTTGTTTTTCAATGTTGAGGTTGTTGTTGAATTTGTTGGTGTTTTTCAATGTTGAGGTTGTTGTTGTTTTTCAATGTTGAGGGTGTTGTTGAATTTGTTGGTGTTTTTCAATGTTGAGGTTGTTGTTGTTTTTGAATGCTGAGGTTGTTGTTGAATTTGTTGGTGTTTTTCAATGTTGAGGTTGTTGTTGAATTTGTTGGTGTTTTTCAATGTTGAGGTTGTTGTTGTTTTTCAATGTTGAGGTTGTTGTTGAATTTGTTGGTGTTTTTCAATGTTGAGGTTGTTGTTGTTTTTCAATGTTGAGGTTGTTGTTGAATTTGTTGGTGTTTTTCAATGTTGAGGTTGTTGTTGAATTTGTTGGTGTTTTTCAATGTTGAGGTTGTTGTTGTTTTTCAATGTTGAGGTTATTGTTGAATTTGTTGGTGTTTTTCAATGTTGTGGTTGTTGTTGTTTTTCAATGTTGAGCTTGTTGTTGAATTTGTTGGTGTTTTTCAATGTTGAGTTTGTTGTTGTTTTTCAATGTTGAGGTGGTTGTTGAATTTGTTGGTGTTTTTCAATGTTGAGGTTGTTGTTGTTTTTCAATGTTGAGGTTGTTGTTGAATTTGTTGGTGTTTTTCAATGTTGAGGTTGTTGTTGTTTTTCAATGTTGAGGTTGTTGTTGAATTTGTTGGTGTTTTTCAATGTTGGGGTTGTTGTTGAATTTGTTGGTGTTTTTCAATGTTGAGGTTGTTGTTGTTTTTCAATGTTGAGGTTGTTGAATTTGTTGGTGTTTTTCAATCTTGAGTTTGTTCTTGAATTTGTTGGTGTTTTTCAATGTTGAGGTTGTTTTGAATTTGTTGGTGTTTTTCAATGTTGAGGTTGTTGTTGTTTTTCAATGTTGAGGTTGTTGTTGAGTTTGTTGGTGTTTTTCAATGTTGAGGTTGTTGTTGAATTTGTTGGTGTTTTTCAATGTTGAGGTTGTTGTTGAATTTGTTGGTGTTTTTCAATGTTGTGGTTGTTGTTGTTTTTAAATGTTGAGGTTGTTGTTGAATTTGTTGGTGTTTTTTCAATTTTGAGGTTGTTGGTGTTTTTCAATGTTGAGGTTGTTGTTGAATTTGATGGTGTTTTTCAATGTCGAGGTTGTTCTTGAATTTGATGGTGTTTTTCAATGTCGAGCTTGTTGTTGAATTTGTTGGTGTTTTTCAATGTTGAAGTTGTTGTTGAATTTGTTGGTGTTTTTCAATGTTGAGGTTGTTGTTGTTTTCCAATGTTGAGGTTGTTGTTGAATTTTTTGTTGTTTTTCAATGTTGAATTTGTTGGTGTTTTTCAATGCTAAGTTTGTTGTTGAATTTGTTGGTGTTTTTCAATGTTGAGGTTGTTGATGAATTTGTTGGTGTTTTTCAATGTTGAGGTTGTTGTTGTTTTTCAATGTTGAGGTTGTTGTTGAATTTGTTGGTGTTTTTCAATGTTGAGGTTGTTGTTGTTTTTCAATGCTGAGGTTGTTGTTGAATTTGTTGGTGTTTTTCAATGTTGAGGTTGTTGTTGAATTTGTTGGTGTTTTTCAATGTTGAGGTTGTTGTTGTTTTTCAATGTCGAGGTTGTTGTTGAATTTGTTGGTGTTTTTCAATGTTGAGGTTGTTGTTGTTTTTCAAAGTTGAGGTTGTTGTTGAATTTGTTGGTGTTTTTCAATGTTGAGGTTGTTGTTGTTTTTCAATGTTGAGGTTGTTGTTGAATTTGTTGGTGTTTTTCAGTGTTGAGGTTGTTGTTGAATTTGTTGGTGTTTTTCAATGTTGAGGTTGTTGTTGTTTTTCAATTTTGAGGTTGTTGTTGAATTTGTTGGTGTTTTTCAATGTTGAGGTTGTTGATGTTTTTCAATGTTGAGGTTGTTGTTGAATTTGTTGGTGTTTTTCAATGTTGAGGTTGTTGTTGAATTTGTTGGTGTTTTTCAATGTTGAGGTTGTTGTTCTTTTTCAATGTTGAGGTTGTTGTTGAGCTGGTTGATGTTTTTCAATGTTGAGGTTGTTGTTGAATTTGTTGGTGTTTTCAATGTTGAGGTTGTTGTTGAATTTGTTGGTGTTTTTCAATGTTGAGGTTGTTGTTGTTTTTCAATGTTGAGGTTGTTGTTGAATTTGTTGGTGTTTTTCCATGATGAGCTTGTTGTTGTTTTTCAATGCTGAGGTTGTTGTTGAATTTGTTGGTGTTTTTCAATGTTGAGGTTGTTGTTGAATTTGTTGGTGTTTTTCAATGTTGAGGTTGTTGTTGTTTTTCAATGTTGAGGTTGATGTTGAATTTGTTGGTGTTTTTCAATGTTGAGGTTGTTGTTGTTTTTCAATGTTGAGGTTGTTGTTGAATTTGTTGGTGTTTTTCAATGTTGAGGTTGTTGTTGAATTTGTTGGTGTTTTTCAATGTTGAGATTGTTGTTGTTTTTCAATGTTGAGGTTATTGTTGAATTCGTTGGTGTTTTTCAATGTTGAGGTTGTTGTTGTTTTTCAATGTTGAGGTTGTTGTTGAATTTGTTGGGGTTTTTCAATGTTGAGTTTGTTGTTGTTTTTCAATGTTGAGGTTGTTGTTGAATTTGTTGGTGTTTTTCAATGTTGAGATTGTTGTTGTTTTTCAATGCTGAAGTTGTTGTTGAACTTGTTGGTGTTTTTAAATGTTGAGTTTGTTGTTGAACTTGTTGGTGTTTTTCAATGTTGAGGTTGTTGTTGAATTTGTTGGCGTTTTTCAATGTTGCGGTTGTTGTTGTTTTTAAATGTTGAGGTTGTTGTTGAATTTGTTGGTGTTTTTTCAATTTTGAGGTTGTTGGTGTTTTTCAATGTTGAGGTTGTTGTTGAATTTGATGGTGTTTTTCAATGTCGAGGTTGTTGTTGAATTTGATGGTGTTTTTCAACGTCGAGGTTGTTGTTGAATTTGTTGGTGTTTTTCAATGTTGAAGTTGTTGTTGAATTTGTTGGTGTTTTTCAATGTTGAGGTTGTTGTTGTTTTCCAATGTTGAGGTTGATGTTGAATTTTTTGTTGTTTTTCAATGTTGAATTTGTTGGTGTTTTTCAATGCTAAGTTTGTTGTTGAATTTGTTGGTGTTTTTCAATGTTGAGGTTGTTGATGAATTTGTTGGTGTTTTTCAATGTTGAGGTTGTTGTTGTTTTTCAATGTTGAGGTTGTTGTTGAATTTGTTGGTGTTTTTCAATGTTGAGGTTGTTGTTGTTTTTCAATGCTGAGGTTGTTGTTGAATTTGTTGGTGTTTTTCAATGTTGAGGTTGTTGTTGAATTTGTTGGTGTTTTTCAATGTTGAGGTTGTTGGTGTTTTTCAATGTCGAGGTTGTTGTTGAATTTGTTGGTGTTTTTCAATGTTGAGGTTGTTGTTGTTTTTCAAAGTTGATGTTGTTGTTGAATTTGTTGGTGTTTTTCAATGTTGAGGTTGTTGTTGTTTTTCAATGTTGAGGTTGTTGTTGAATTTGTTGGTGTTTTTCAGTGTTGAGGTTGTTGTTGAATTTGTTGGTGTTTTTCAATGTTGAGGTTGTTGTTGTTTTTCAATTTTGAGGTTGTTGTTGAATTTGTTGGTGTTTTTCAATGTTGAGGTTGTTGATGTTTTTCAATGTTGAGGTTGTTGTTGAATTTGTTGGTGTTTTTCAATGTTGAGGTTGTTGTTGAATTTGTTGGTGTTTTTCAATGTTGAGGTTGTTGTTCTTTTTCAATGTTGAGGTTGTTGTTGAGCTGGTTGATGTTTTTCAATGTTGAGGTTGTTGTTGAATTTGTTGGTGTTTTCAATGTTGAGGTTGTTGTTGAATTTGTTGGTGTTTTTCAATGTTGAGGTTGTTGTTGTTTTTCAATGTTGAGGTTGTTGTTGAATTTGTTGGTGTTTTTCCATGATGAGCTTGTTGTTGTTTTTCAATGCTGAGGTTGTTGTTGAATTTGTTGGTGTTTTTCAATGTTGAGGTTGTTGTTGAATTTGTTGGTGTTTTTCAATGTTGAGGTTGTTGTTGTTTTTCAATGTTGAGGTTGTTGTTGAATTTGTTGGTGTTTTTCAATGTTGAGGTTGTTGTTGTTTTTCAATGTTGAGGTTGTTGTTGAATTTGTTGGTGTTTTTCAATGTTGAGGTTGTTGTTGAATTTGTTGGTGTTTTTCAATGTTGAGATTGTTGTTGTTTTTCAATGTTGAGGTTATTGTTGAATTCGTTGGTGTTTTTCAATGTTGAGGTTGTTGTTGTTTTTCAATGTTGAGGTTGTTGTTGAATTTGTTGGGGTTTTTCAATGTTGAGTTTGTTGTTGTTTTTCAATGTTGAGGTTGTTGTTGAATTTGTTGGTGTTTTTCAATGTTGAGATTGTTGTTGTTTTTCAATGCTGAAGTTGTTGTTGAACTTGTTGGTGTTTTTAAATGTTGAGTTTGTTGTTGAACTTGTTGGTATTTTTCAATGTTGAGGTTGTTGTTGTTTTTCAATGTTGAGGTTGTTGTTGAATTTGTTGGTGTTTTTCAATGTTGAGGTTGTTGTTGAACTTGTTGGTGTTTTTCAATGTTGAGGTTTTTGTTCTTTTTCAATGTTGAGGTTGTTGTTGAGCTGGTTGATGTTTTTCAATGTTGAGGTTGTTGTTGAATTTGTTGGTGTTTTCAATGTTGAGGTTGTTGTTGAATTTGTTGGTGTTTTTCAATGTTGAGGTTGTTGTTGTTTTTCAATGTTGAGGTTGTTGTTGAACTTGTTGGTCTTTTTCCATGATGAGCTTGTTGTTGAATTTGCTGGTGTTTTTCAATGTTGAGGTTGTTGTTGTTTTTCAATGTTGAGGTTGTTGTTGAATTTGTTGGTGTTTTTCAATGTTGAGGTTGTTGTTGTTTTTCAATGCTGAGGTTGTTGTTGAATTTGTTGGTGTTTTTCAATGTTGAGGTTGTTGTTGAATTTGTTGGTGTTTTTCAATGTTGAGGTTGTTGTTGTTTTCCAATGTTGAGGTTGTTGTTGAATTTTTTGTTGTTTTTCAAAGTTGAATTTGCTGGTGTTTTTCAATGTTGAGGTTGTTGTTGAATTTGTTGGTGATTTTCAATGTTGAGGTTGTTGTTGAATTTGTTGGTGTTTTTCAATGTTGAGGTTGTTGTTGTTTTTCAATATTGAGGTTGTTGTTGAATTTGTTGGTGTTTTTCAATGTTGAGGTTGTTGTTGTTTTTCAATGCTGAGGTTGTTGTTGAATTTGTTGGTGTTTTTCAATGTTGAGGTTGTTGTTGAATTTGTTGGTGTTTTTCAATGTTGAGGTTGTTGTTGTTTTTCAATGTTGAGGTTGTTGTTGAATTTGTTGGTGTTTTTCAATGTTGAGGTTGTTGTTGAGCTGGTGGTGTTTTTCAATGTTGAGGATGTTGTTGAATTTGTTGGTGTTTTTCAATGTTGAGGTTGTTGTTGAATTTGTTGGTGTTTTTCAATTTTGAGGATGTTGTTGTTTTTCAATGTTGAGGTGGTTGTTGAATTTGTTGGTGTTTTTCCATGATGAGCTTGTTGTTGTTTTTCAAAGTTGAGGTTGTTTTGAATTTGTTGGTGTTTTTCAATGTTGAGGTTGTTGTTGAATTTGTTGGTGTTTTTCAATGTTGAGGTTGTTGTTGTTTTTCAATGTTGAGGTTGTTGTTGAATTTGTTGGTGTTTTTCAATGTTGAGGTTGTTGTTGAGCTGGTGGTGTTTTTCAATGTTGAGGATGTTGTTGAATTTGTTGGTGTTTTTCAATGTTGAGGTTGTTGTTGAATTTGTTGGTGTTTTTCAATTTTGAGGATGTTGTTGTTTTTCAATGTTGAGGTTGTTGTTGAATTTGTTGGTGTTTTTCCATGATGAGCTTGTTGTTGTTTTTCAAAGTTGAGATTGTTTTGAATTTGTTGGTGTTTTTCTATGTTGAATTTTTTGTTGAATTTGTTGGTGTTTTTCAATGTTGAGGTTGTTGTTTTTCAATGTTGAGGTTGTTTTTGAATTTGTTGGCGTTTTTAAATGTTGAGGTTGTTGTTGAATTTGTTGGTGTTTTCAATGTTGAGGTTTTTGTTGAACTTGTTGGTGTTTTTCAATGTTAAGGATGTTGTTGAATTTGATGGTGTTTTTCAAAGTCGCGGTTGTTGTTGAATTTTTTGGTGTTTTTCAATGTTGAAGTTGTTGTTGAATTTGTTGGTGTTTTTCAATGTTGAGGTTGTTGCTGTTTTTCAATGTTGAGGTTGTTGTTGAATTTGTTGGTGTTTTGAAATGTTGAGGTTGTTGTTGAATTTGTTGGTGTTTTTCAATGTTGAGGTTGTTGTTGTTTTTCAATGTTGAGGTTGTTGTTGAATTTGTTGGTGTTTTTCAATGTTGAGGTTGTTGTTGTTTTTCAATGTTGAGGTTGTTGTTGAATTTGTTGGTATTTTTCAATTTCGAGGTTGTTGGTGAATTTGTCGGTGTTTTTCAATGTTGAAGTTGTTGTTGAATTTGTAGGTGTTTTTCAATGTTGAGATTGATGTTGTTTTTCAATGTTGAGGTTGTTGTTGAATTTGTTGGTGTTTTTCAATGTTGAGGTTGTTGTTGTTTTTCAATGCTGAGGTTGTTGTTGAATTTGTTGGTGTTTTTCAATGTTGAGTTTGTTGTTGAATTTGTTGGTGTTTTTCAACGTTGAGGTTGTTGTTGAATTTGTTGGTGTTTCTCAATGTTGAGGTTGTTGTTGTTTTTCAATGTTGAGGTTATTGTTGAATTTGTTGGTGTTTTTCAATGTTGAGGTTGTTGTTGTTTTTCAATGTTGAGGTTGTTGTTGAATTTGTTGGTGTTTTTCAATGTTGAGTTTGTTGTTGTTTTTCAATGTTGAGGTTGTTGTTGAATTTGTTGGTGTTTTTCAATGTTGAGGTTGTCGTTGTTTTTCAATGTTCAGGTTGTTGTTGAATTTGTTGGTGTTTTTCAATGTTGAGGTTGTTGTTGTTTTTCAATGTTGAGGTTGTTGTTGAATTTGTTGGTGTTTTTCAATGTTGAGGTTGTTGTTGAATTTGTTGGTGTTTTTCAATGTTGAGGTTGTTGTTGTTTTTCAATGTTGAGGTTGTTGAATTTGTTGGTGTTTTTCAATCTTGAGTTTGTTGTTGAATTTGCTGGTGTTTTTCAAAGTTGAGGTTGTTGTTGAATTTGTTGGTGTTTTTCAATGTTGAGGTTGTTGTTGTTTTTCAATGTTGAGGTTGTTGTTGAGTTTGTTGGTGTTTTTCAATGTTGAGGTTGTTGTTGAATTTGTTGGTGTTTTTCAATGTTGAGGTTGTTGTTGAATTTGTTGGTGTTTTTCAATGTTGTGGTTGTTGTTGTTTTTAAATGTTGAGGTTGTGGTTGAATTTGTTGGTGTTTTTTCAATTTTGAGGTCGTTGGTGTTTTTCAATGTTGTGGTTGTTGTTGAATTTGATGGTGTTTTTCAATGTCGAGGTTGTTGTTGAATTTGTTGGTGTTTTTCAATGTTGAAGTTGTTGTTGAATTTGTTGGTGTTTTTCAATTTCGAGGTTGCTGTTGAATTTGTTGGTGTTTTTCAATGTTGAAGTTTTTGTTGAATTTCTTGGTGTTTTTCAATGTTGAGGTTGTTGTTGTTTTTCAATGTTGAGGTTGTTGTTGAATTTGTTGGTGTTTTTCAATGTTGAGGTTGTTGTTGTTTTTCAATGCTGAGGTTGTTGTTGAATTTGTTGGTGTTTTTCAATGTTGAGGTTGTTGTTGAATTTGTTGGTGTTTTTCAATGTTGAGGTTGTTGTTGTTTTCCAATGTTGAGGTTGTTGTTGAATTTTTTGTTGTTTTTCAAAGTTGAATTTGTTGGTGTTTTTCAATGTTGAGGTTGTTGTTGAATTTGTTGGTGATTTTCAATGTTGAGGTTGTTGTTGAATTTGTTGGTGTTTTTTCAATGTTGAGGTTGTTGTTGTTTTTCAATATTGAGGTTGTTGTTGAATTTGTTGGTGTTTTTCAATGTTGAGGTTGTTGTTGTTTTTCAATGCTGAGGTTGTTGTTGAATTTGTTGGTGTTTTTCAATGTTGAGGTTGTTGTTGAATTTGTTGGTGTTTTTCAATGTTGAGGTTGTTGTTGTTTTTCAATGTTGAGGTTGTTGTTGAATTTGTTGGTGTTTTTCAATGTTGAGGTTGTTGTTGAGCTGGTGGTGTTTTTCAATGTTGAGGATGTTGTTGAATTTGTTGGTGTTTTTCAATGTTGAGGTTGTTGTTGAATTTGTTGGTGTTTTTCAATTTTGAGGATGTTGTTGTTTTTCAATGTAGAGGTGGTTGTTGAATTTGTTGGTGTTTTTCCATGATGAGCTTGTTGTTGTTTTTCAAAGTTGAGGTTGTTTTGAATTTGTTGGTGTTTTTCAATGTTGAATTTTTTGTTGAATTTGTTGGTGTTTTTCAAAGTTGAGGTTGTTGTTTTTCAATGTTGAGGTTGTTTTTGAATTTGTTGGCGTTTTTAAATGTTGAGGTTGTTGTTGAATTTGTTGGTGTTTTCAATGTTGAGGTTTTTGTTGAACTTGTTGGTGTTTTTCAATGTTGAGGTTGTTGTTGTTTTTCAATGTTAAGGTTGTTGTTGAATTTGATGGTGTTTTTCAAAGTCGAGGTTGTTGTTGGATTTGTTGGTGTTTTTCAATGTTGAAGTTGTTGTTGAATTTGTTGGTGTTTTTCAATGTTGAGGTTGTTGCTGTTTTTCAATGTTGAGGTTGTTGTTGAATTTGTTGGTGTTTTCAATGTTCAGATTGTTGTTGTTTTTCAATGTTGAGGTTGTTGTTGAATTTGTTGGTGTTTTGACATGTTGAGGTTGTTGTTGAATTTGTTGGTGTTTTTCAATGTTGAGGTTGTTGTTGTTTTTCAATGTTGAGGTTGTTGTTGAATTTGTTGGTGTTTTTCAATGTTGAGGTTGTTGTTGTTTTTCAATGTTGAGGTTGTAGTTGAATTTGTTGGTATTTTTCAATTTCGAGGTTGTTGGTGAATTTGTTGGTGTTTTTCAATGTTGAAGTTGTTGTTGAATTTGTAGGTGTTTTTCAATGTTGAGGTTGATGTTGTTTTTCAATGTTGAGGTTGTTGTTGAATTTGTTGGTGTTTTTCAATGTTGAGGTTGTTGTTGTTTTTCAATGCTGAGGTTGTTGTTGAATTTGTTGGTGTTTTTCAATGTTGAGGTTGTTGTTGAATTTGTTGGTGTTTTTCAATGTTGAGGTTGTTGTTGTTTTTCAATGTTGAGGTTGTTGTTGAATTTGTTGGTGTTTTTCAATGTTGAGGTTGTTGTTATTCAATGTTGAGGTTGTTGTTGAATTTGTTGGTGTTTTTCAATGTTGAGGTTGTTGTTGAATTTGTTGGTGTTTTTAAATGTTGAGGTTGTTGTTGTTTTTCAATGTTGAGGTTATAGTTGAATTTGTTGGTGTTTTTCAATGTTGAGGTTGTTGTTGTTTTTCAATGTTGAGGTTGTTGTTGAATTTGTTGGTGTTTTTCAATGTTGAGTTTGTTGTTGTTTTTCAATGTTGAGGTTGTTCTTGAATTTGTTGGTGTTTTTCAATGTTGAGGTTGTTGTTGAATTTGTTTGTGTTTTTCAATGTTGAGATTGTTGTTGTTTTTCAATGTTGAGGTTGTTGTTGAATTTGTTGGTGTTTTTAAATGTTGAGGTTGTTGTTGAATATGTTGGTGTTTTTCAATGTTGAGGTTGTTGTTGTTTTTCAATGTTGAGGTTGTTGTTGAATTTGTTGGTGTATTTCAATGCTTAGGTTGTTGTTCTTTTTCAATGTTGAGGTTGTTGTTTGAATTTGTTGGTGTTTTTCAATTTCGAGGTTGTTGGTGAATTTGTTGGTGTTTTTCAATGTTGAAGTTGTTGTTGAATTTGTTGGTGTTTTTCAATGTTGAGGTTGTTGTTGTTTTTCAATGTTGAGGTTGTTGTTGAATTTGTTGGCGTTTTTCAATGTTGAGGTTGTTGTTGTTTTTAAATGCTGAGGTAGTTGTTGAATTTGTTGTTGTTTTTCAATGTTGAGGTTGTTGTTGAATTTGTTGGTGTTTTTCAATGTTGAGATTGTTATTGTTTTTCAATGTTGAGGTTGTTGTTGAATTTGTTGGTGTTTTTCAATGTTGAGGTTGTTTTTTGTTTTTCAATGTTGAGGTTGTTGTTGAATTTGTTGGTGTTTTTCAATGTTGAGGTTGTTGTTGTTTTTCAATGTTGAGGTTGTTGTTGAATTTTTTGTTGTTTTTCAATGTTGAGGTTGTTGTTGTTTTTCAATATTGAGGTTGTTGTTGAATTTGTTGGTGTTTTTCAATGTTGAGGTTGTTGTTGTTTTTCAATGCTGAGGTTGTTGTTGAATTTGTTGGTGTTTTGACATGTTGAGGTTGTTGTTGAATTTGTTGGTGTTTTTCAATGTTGAGGTTGTTGTTGTTTTTCAATGTTGAGGTTGTTGTTGAATTTGTTGGTGTTTTTCAATGTTGAGGTTGTTGTTGTTTTTCAATGTTGAGGTTGTTGTTGAATTTGTTGGTATTTTTCAATTTCGAGGCTGTTGGTGAATTTGTTGGTGTTTTTCAATGTTGAAGTTGTTGTTGAATTTGTAGGTGTTTTTCAATGTTGAGGTTGATGTTGTTTTTCAATGTTGAGGTTGTTGTTGAATTTGTTGGTGTTTTTCAATGTTGAGGTTGTTGTTGTTTTTCAATGCTGAGGTTGTTGTTGAATTTGTTGGTGTTTTTCAATGTTAAGGTTGTTGTTGAATTTGTTGGTGTTTTTCAATGTTGAGGTTGTTGTTGTTTTTCAATGTTGAGGTTGTTGTTGAATTTGTTGGTGTTTTTCAATGTTGAGGTTGTTGTTATTCAATGTTGAGGTTGTTGTTGAATTTGTTGGTGTTTTTCAATGTTGAGGTTGTTTTTGAATTTGTTGGTGTTTTTAAATGTTGAGGTTGTTGTTGTTTTTCAATGTTGAGGTTATAGTTGAATTTGTTGGTGTTTTTCAATGTTGAGGTTGTTGTTGTTTTTCAATGTTGAGGTTGTTGTTGAATTTGTTGGTGTTTTTCAATGTTGAGTTTGTTGTTGTTTTTCAATGTTGAGGTTGTTCTTGAATTTGTTGGTGTTTTTCAATGTTGAGGTTGTTGTTGAATTTGTTTGTGTTTTTCAATGTTGAGATTGTTGTTGTTTTTCAATGTTGAGGTTGTTGTTGAATTTGTTGGTGTTTTTAAATGTTGAGGTTGTTGTTGAATATGTTGGTGTTTTTCAATGTTGAGGTTGTTGTTGTTTTTCAATGTTGAGGTTGTTGTTGAATTTGTTGGTGTATTTCAATGCTTAGGTTGTTGTTCTTTTTCAATGTTGAGGTTGTTGTTGAATTTGTTGGTGTTTTTCAATTTCGAGGTTGTTGGTGAATTTGTTGGTGTTTTTCAATGTTGAAGTTGTTGTTGAATTTGTTGGTGTTTTTCAATGTTGAGGTTGTTGTTGTTTTTCAATGTTGAGGTTGTTGTTGAATTTGTTGGCGTTTTTCAATGTTGAGGTTGTTGTTGTTTTTCAATGCTGAGGTAGTTGTTGAATTTGTTGTTGTTTTTCAATGTTGAGGTTGTTGTTGAATTTGTTGGTGTTTTTCAATGTTGAGATTGTTATTGTTTTTCAATGTTGAGGTTGTTGTTGAATTTGTTGGTGTTTTTCAATGTTGAGGTTGTTGTTGTTTTTCAATGTTGAGGTTGTTGTTGAATTTTTTGTTGTTTTTCAATGTTGAGGTTGTTGTTGTTTTTCAATATTGAGGTTGTTGTTGAATTTGTTGGTGTTTTTCAATGTTGAGGTTGTTGTTGTTTTTCAATGCTGAGGTTGTTGTTGAATTTGTTGGTGTTTTTCAATGTTGAGGTTGTTGTTGAATTTGTTGGTGTTTTTCAATGTTGAGGTTGTTGTTGTTTTTCAATGTTGAGGTTGTTGTTGAATTTGTTGGTGTTTTTCAATGTTGAGGTTGTTGTTGAATTTGTTGGTGTTTTTAAATGTTGAGGTTGTTGTTGTTTTTCAATGTTGAGGTTATAGTTGAATTTGTTGGTGCTTTTCAATGTTGAGGTTGTTGTTGTTTTTCAATGTTGAGGTTGTTGTTGAATTTGTTGGTGTTTTTCAATGTTGAGTTTGTTGTTGTTTTTCAATGTTGAGGTTGTTCTTGAATTTGTTGGTGTTTTTCAATGTTGAGGTTGTTGTTGAATTTGTTTGTGTTTTTCAATGTTGAGATTGTTGTTGTTTTTCAATGTTGAGGTTGTTGTTGAATTTGTTGGTGTTTTTAAATGTTGAGGTTGTTGTTGAATATGTTGGTGTTTTTCAATGTTGAGGTTGTTGTTGTTTTTCAATGTTGAGGTTGTTGTTGAATTTGTTGGTGTATTTCAATGCTTAGGTTGTTGTTCTTTTTCAATGTTGAGGTTGTTGTTTGAATTTGTTGGTGTTTTTCAATTTCGAGGTTGTTGGTGAATTTGTTGGTGTTTTTCAATGTTGAAGTTGTTGTTGAATTTGTTGGTGTTTTTCAATGTTGAGGTTGTTGTTGTTTTTCAATGTTGAGGTTGTTGTTGAATTTGTTGGCGTTTTTCAATGTTGAGGTTGTTGTTGTTTTTAAATGCTGAGGTAGTTGTTGAATTTGTTGTTGTTTTTCAATGTTGAGGTTGTTGTTGAATTTGTTGGTGTTTTTCAATGTTGAGATTGTTATTGTTTTTCAATGTTGAGGTTGTTGTTGAATTTGTTGGTGTTTTTCAATGTTGAGGTTGTTTTTTGTTTTTCAATGTTGAGGTTGTTGTTGAATTTGTTGGTGTTTTTCAATGTTGAGGTTGTTGTTGTTTTTCAATGTTGAGGTTGTTGTTGAATTTTTTGTTGTTTTTCAATGTTGAGGTTGTTGTTGTTTTTCAATATTGAGGTTGTTGTTGAATTTGTTGGTGTTTTTCAATGTTGAGGTTGTTGTTGTTTTTCAATGCTGAGGTTGTTGTTGAATTTGTTGGTGTTTTGACATGTTGAGGTTGTTGTTGAATTTGTTGGTGTTTTTCAATGTTGAGGTTGTTGTTGTTTTTCAATGTTGAGGTTGTTGTTGAATTTGTTGGTGTTTTTCAATGTTGAGGTTGTTGTTGTTTTTCAATGTTGAGGTTGTTGTTGAATTTGTTGGTATTTTTCAATTTCGAGGCTGTTGGTGAATTTGTTGGTGTTTTTCAATGTTGAAGTTGTTGTTGAATTTGTAGGTGTTTTTCAATGTTGAGGTTGATGTTGTTTTTCAATGTTGAGGTTGTTGTTGAATTTGTTGGTGTTTTTCAATGTTGAGGTTGTTGTTGTTTTTCAATGCTGAGGTTGTTGTTGAATTTGTTGGTGTTTTTCAATGTTGAGGTTGTTGTTGAATTTGTTGGTGTTTTTCAATGTTGAGGTTGTTGTTGTTTTTCAATGTTGAGGTTGTTGTTGAATTTGTTGGTGTTTTTCAATGTTGAGGTTGTTGTTATTCAATGTTGAGGTTGTTGTTGAATTTGTTGGTGTTTTTCAATGTTGAGGTTGTTGTTGAATTTGTTGGTGTTTTTAAATGTTGAGGTTGTTGTTGTTTTTCAATGTTGAGGTTATAGTTGAATTTGTTGGTGTTTTTCAATGTTGAGGTTGTTGTTGTTTTTCAATGTTGAGGTTGTTGTTGAATTTGTTGGTGTTTTTCAATGTTGAGTTTGTTGTTGTTTTTCAATGTTGAGGTTGTTCTTGAATTTGTTGGTGTTTTTCAATGTTGAGGTTGTTGTTGAATTTGTTTGTGTTTTTCAATGTTGAGATTGTTGTTGTTTTTCAATGTTGAGGTTGTTGTTGAATTTGTTGGCGTTTTTAAATGTTGAGGTTGTTGTTGAATATGTTGGTGTTTTTCAATGTTGAGGTTGTTGTTGTTTTTCAATGTTGAGGTTGTTGTTGAATTTGTTGGTGTATTTCAATGCTTAGGTTGTTGTTCTTTTTCAATGTTGAGGTTGTTGTTGAATTTGTTGGTGTTTTTCAATTTCGAGGTTGTTGGTGAATTTGTTGGTGTTTTTCAATGTTGAAGTTGTTGTTGAATTTGTTGGTGTTTTTCAATGTTGAGGTTGTTGTTGTTTTTCAATGTTGAGGTTGTTGTTGAATTTGTTGGCGTTTTTCAATGTTGAGGTTGTTGTTGTTTTTCAATGCTGAGGTAGTTGTTGAATTTGTTGTTGTTTTTCAATGTTGAGGTTGTTGTTGAATTTGTTGGTGTTTTTCAATGTTGAGATTGTTATTGTTTTTCAATGTTGAGGTTGTTGTTGAATTTGTTGGTGTTTTTCAATGTTGAGGTTGTTGTTGTTTTTCAATGTTGAGGTTGTTGTTGAATTTTTTGTTGTTTTTCAATGTTGAGGTTGTTGTTGTTTTTCAATATTGAGGTTGTTGTTGAATTTGTTGGTGTTTTTCAATGTTGAGGTTGTTGTTGTTTTTCAATGCTGAGGTTGTTGTTGAATTTGTTGGTGTTTTTCAATGTTGAGGTTGTTGTTGAATTTGTTGGTGTTTTTCAATGTTGAGGTTGTTGTTGTTTTTCAATGTTGAGGTTGTTGTTGAATTTGTTGGTGTTTTTCAATGTTGAGGTTGTTGTTGAGCTGGTGGTGTTTTTCAATGTTGAGGATGTTGTTGAATTTGTTGTTGTTTTTCAATGTTGAGGTTGTTGTTGAATTTGTTGGTGTTTTTCAATTTTGAGGATGTTGTTGTTTTTCAATGTTGAGGTTGTTGTTGAATTTGTTGGTGTTTTTCCATGATGAGCTTGTTGTTGTTTTTCAAAGTTGAGGTTGTTTTGAATTTGTTGGTGTTTTTCAATGTTGAATTTTTTGTTGAATTTGTTGGTGTTTTTCAATGTTGAGGTTGTTGTTTTTCAATGTTGAGGTTGTTTTTGAATTTGTTGGAGTTTTTAAATGTTGAGGTTGTTGTTGAATTTGTTGGTGTTTTCAATGTTGAGATTTTTGTTGGACTTGTTGGTGTTTTTCAATGTTGAGGTTGTTGTTGTTTTTCAATGTTAAGGTTGTTGTTGAATTTGATGGTGTTTTTCAAAGTCGAGGTTGTTTTGGATTTGTTGGTGTTTTTCAATGTTGAAGTTGTTGTTGAATTTGTTGGTGTTTTTCAATGTTGAGGTTGTTGCTGTTTTTCAATGTTGAGGTTGTTGTTGAATTTGTTGGTGTTTTCAATGTTCAGATTGTTGTTGTTTTTCAATGTTGAGGTTGTTGTTCAATTTGTTGGTGTTTTGAAATGTTGAGGTTGTTGTTGAATTTGTTGGTGTTTTTCAATGTTGAGGTTGTTGTTGTTTTTCAATGTTGAGGTTGTTGTTGAATTTGTTGGTGTTTTTCAATGTTGAGGTTGTTGTTGTTTTTCAATGTTGAGGTTGTTGTTGAATTTGTTGGTATTTTTCAATTTCGAGGTTGTTGGTGAATTTGTTGGTGTTTTTCAATGTTGAAGTTGTTGTTGAATTTGTAGGTGTTTTTCAATGTTGAGGTTGATGTTGTTTTTCAATGTTGAGGTTGTTGTTGAATTTGTTGGTGTTTTTCAATGTTGAGGTTGTTGTTGTTTTTCAATGCTGAGGTTGTTGTTGAATTTGTTGGTGTTTTTCAATGTTGAGGTTGTTGTTGAATTTGTTGGTGTTTTTCAATGTTGAGGTTGTTGTTGTTTTTCAATGTTGAGGTTGTTGTTGAATTTGTTGGTGTTTTTCAATGTTGAGGTTGTTGTTATTCAATGTTGAGGTTGTTGTTGAATTTGTTGGTGTTTTTCAATGTTGAGGTTGTTGTTGAATTTGTTGGTGTTTTTAAATGTTGAGGTTGTTGTTGTTTTTCAATGTTGAGGTTATAGTTGAATTTGTTGGTGTTTTTCAATGTTGAGGTTGTTGTTGTTTTTCAATGTTGAGGTTGTTGTTGAATTTGTTGGTGTTTTTCAATGTTGAGTTTGTTGTTGTTTTTCAATGTTGAGGTTGTTCTTGAATTTGTTGGTGTTTTTCAATGTTGAGGTTGTTGTTGAATTTGTTGGTGTTTTTAAATGTTGAGGTTGTTGTTGAATATGTTGGTGTTTTTCAATGTTGAGGTTGTTGTTGTTTTTCAATGTTGAGGTTGTTGTTGAATTTGTTGGTGTATTTCAATGCTTAGGTTGTTGTTCTTTTTCAATGTTGAGGTTGTTGTTGAATTTGTTGGTGTTTTTCAATTTCGAGGTTGTTGGTGAATTTGTTGGTGTTTTTCAATGTTGAAGTTGTTGTTGAATTTGTTGGTGTTTTTCAATGTTGAGGTTGTTGTTGTTTTTCAATGTTGAGGTTGTTGTTGAATTTGTTGGCGTTTTTCAATGTTGAGGTTGTTGTTGTTTTTCAATTTTGAGGTAGTTGTTGAATTTGTTTTTGTTTTTCAATGTTGAGGTTGTTGTTGAATTTGTTGGTGTTTTTCAATGTTGAGGTTGTTATTGTTTTTCAATGTTGAGGTTGTTGTTGAATTTGTTGGTGTTTTTCAATGTTGAGGTTGTTTTTTGTTCTTCAATGTTGAGGTTGTTGTTGAATTTGTTGGTGTTTTTCAATGTTGAGGTTGTTGTTGTTTTTCAATGTTGAGGTTGTTGTTGAATTTTTTGTTGTTTTTCAATGTTGAGGTTGTTGTTGTTTTTCAATATTGAGGTTGTTGTTGAATTTGTTGGTGTTTTTCAATGTTGAGGTTGTTGTTGTTTTTCAATGCTGAGGTTGTTGTTGAATTTGTTGGTGTTTTGCAATGTTGAGGTTGTTGTTGAATTTGTTGGTGTTTTTCAAAGTTGAGGTTGTTGTTGTTTTTCAATGTTGAGGTTGTTGTTGAATTTGTTGGTGTTTTTCAATGTTGAGGTTGTTGTTGAGCTGGTGGTGTTTTTCAATGTTGAGGATGTTGTTGAATTTGTTGGTGTTTTTCAATGTTGAGGTTGTTGTTGAATTTGTTGGTGTTTTTCAATTTTGAGGATGTTGTTGTTTTTCAATGTTGAGGTTGTTGTTGAATTTGTTGGTGTTTTTCCATGATGAGCTTGTTGTTGTTTTTCAAAGTTGAGGTTGTTTTGAATTTGTTGGTGTTTTTCAATGTTGAATTTTTTGTTGAATTTGTTGGTGTTTTTCAATGTTGAGGTTGTTGTTTTTCAATGTTGAGGTTGTTTTTGAATTTGTTTGCGTTTTTAAATGTTGAGGTTGTTGTTGAATTTGTTGGTGTTTTCAATGTTGAGGTTTTTGTTGAACTTGTTGGTGTTTTTCAATGTTGAGGTTGTTGTTGTTTTTCAATGTTAAGGTTGTTGTTGAATTTGATGGTGTTTTTCAAAGTCGAGGTTGTTGTTGGATTTGTTGGTGTTTTTCAATGTTGAAGTTGTTGTTGAATTTGTTGGTGTTTTTCAATGTTGAGGTTGTTGCTGTTTTTCAATGTTGAGGTTGTTGTTGAATTTGTTGGTGTTTTCAATGTTCAGATTGTTGTTGTTTTTCAATGTTGAGGTTGTTGTTGAATTTGTTGGTGTTTTGAAATGTTGAGGTTGTTGTTGAATTTGTTGGTGTTTTTCAATGTTGAGGTTGTTGTTGTTTTTCAATGTTGAGGTTGTTGTTGAATTTGTTGGTGTTTTTCAATGTTGAGGTTGTTGTTGTTTTTCAATGTTGAGGTTGTTGTTGAATTTGTTGGTATTTTTCAATTTCGAGGTTGTTGGTGAATTTGTTGGTGTTTTTCAATGTTGAAGTTGTTGTTGAATTTGTAGGTGTTTTTCAATGTTGAGGTTGATGTTGTTTTTCAATGTTGACGTTGTTGTTGAATTTGTTGGTGTTTTTCAATGTTGAGGTTGTTGTTGTTTTTCAATGCTGAGGTTGTTGTTGAATTTGTTGGTGTTTTTCAATGTTGAGGTTGTTGTTGAATTTGTTGGTGTTTTTCAATGTTGAGGTTGTTGTTGTTTTTCAATGTTGAGGTTGTTGTTGAATTTGTTGGTGTTTTTCAATGTTGAGGTTGTTGTTATTCAATGTTGAGGTTGTTGTTGAATTTGTTGGTGTTTTTCAATGTTGAGGTTGTTGTTGAATTTGTTGGTGTTTTTAAATGTTGAGGTTGTTGTTGTTTTTCAATGTTGAGGTTGTAGTTGAATTTGTTGGTGTTTTTCAATGTTGAGGTTGTTGTTGTTTTTCAATGTTGAGGTTGTTGTTGAATTTGTTGGTGTTTTTCAATGTTGAGTTTGTTGTTGTTTTTCAATGTTGAGGTTGTTCTTGAATTTGTTGGTGTTTTTCAATGTTGAGGTTGTTGTTGAATTTGTTTGTGTTTTTCAATGTTGAGATTGTTGTTGTTTTTCAATGTTGAGCTTGTTGTTGAATTTGTTGGTGTTTTAAAATGTTGAGGTTGTTGTTGAATATGTTGGTGTTTTTCAATGTTGAGGTTGTTGCTGTTTTTCAATGTTGAGGTTGTTGTTGAATTTGTTGGTGTATTTCAATGCTTAGGTTGTTGTTCTTTTTCAATGTTGAGGTTGTTGTTGAATTTGTTGGTGTTTTTCAATTTCGAGGTTGTTGGTGAATTTGTTGGTGTTTTTCAATGTTGAAGTTGTTGTTGAATTTGTTGGTGTTTTTCAATGTTGAGGTTGTTGTTGTTTTTCAATGTTGAGGTTGTTGTTGAATTTGTTGGCGTTTTTCAATGTTGAGGTTGTTGTTGTTTTTCAATGCTGAGGTAGTTGTTGAATTTGTTGTTGTTTTTCAATGTTGAGGTTGTTGTTGAATTTGTTGGTGTTTTTCAATGTTGAGGTTGTTATTGTTTTTCAATGTTGAGGTTGTTGTTGAATTTGTTGGTGTTTTTCAATGTTGAGGTTGTTTTTTGTTTTTCAATGTTGAGGTTGTTGTTGAATTTGTTGGTGTTTTTCAATGTTGAGGTTGTTGTTGTTTTTCAATGTTGAGCTTGTTGCTGAATTTGTTGGTGTTTTTCAATTTTGAGTTTGTTGTTGTTTTTCAATGTTGAGGTGGTTGTTGAATTTGTTGGTGTTTTTCAATGTTGAGGTTGTTGTTGTTTTTCAATGTTGAGGTTGTTGTTGAATTTGTTGGTGTTTTTCAATGTTGAGGTTGTTGTTGTTTTTCAATGTTGAGGTTGTTGTTGAGGTTGTTGTTGTTTTTCAATGTTGAGGTTGTTGTTGAATTTTTTGTTGTTTTTCAATGTTGAGGTTGTTGTTGTTTTTGAATGCTGAGGTTGTTGTTGAATTTGTTGGTGTTTTTCAATGTTGAGGTTGTTGTTGAATTTGTTGGTGTTTTTCAATGTTGAGGTTGTTGTTGTTTTTCAATGATGAGGTTGTTGTTGAATTTGTTGGTGTTTTTCAATGTTGAGGTCGTTGTTGTTTTTCAATGTTGAGGTTGTTGTTGAATTTGTTGGTGTTTTTCAATGTTCAGGTTGTTGTTGAATTTGTTGGTGTTTTTCAATGTTGAGGTTGTTGTTGTTTTTCAATGTTGAGGTTATTGTTGAATTTGTTGGTGTTTTTCAATGTTGTGGTTGTTGTTGTTTTTCAATGTTGAGCTTTTTGTTGAATTTGTTGGTGTTTTTCAATTTTGAGTTGGTTGTTGTTTTTTTATGTTGAGGTGGTTGTTGAATTTGTTGGAGTTTTTCAATGTTGAGGTTGTTGTTGTTTTTCAATGTTGAGGTTGTTGTTGAATTTGTTGGTGTTTTTCAATGTTGAGGTTGTTGTTGTTTTTCAATGTTGAGGTTGTTGTTGAATTTGTTGGTGTTTTTCAATGTTGAGGTCGTTGTTGTTTTTCAATGTTGAGGTTGTTGTTCAATTTGTTGGTGTTTTTCAATGTTCAGGTTGTTGTTGAATTTGTTGGTGTTTTTCAATGTTGAGGTTGTTGTTGTTTTTCAATGTTGAGGTTATTGTTGAATTTGTTGGTGTTTTTCAATGTTGTGGTTGTTGTTGTTTTTCAATGTTGAGGTTGTTGTTGAATTTGTTGGTGTTTTTCAATGTTGAGGTTGTTGTTGTTTTTCAATGTTGAGGTTGTTGTTGAATTTGTTGGTGTTTTTTAATGTTGAGGTCGTTGTTGTTTTTCAATGTTGAGGTTGTTGTTGAATTTGTTGGTGTTTTTCAATGTTCAGGTTGTTGTTGAATTTGTTGGTGTTTTTCAATGTTGAGGTTGTTGTTGTTTTTCAATGTTGAGGTTATTGTTGAATTTGTTGGTGTTTTTCAATGTTTTGGTTGTTGTTGTTTTTCAATGTTGAGCTTGTTGTTGAATTTGTTGGTGTTTTTCAATTTTGAGTTTGTTGTTGTTTTTCAATGTTGAGGTGGTTGTTGAATTTGTTGGTGTTTTTCAATGTTGAGGTTGTTGTTGTTTTTCAATGTTGAGGTTGTTGTTGAATTTGTTGGTGTTTTTCAATGTTGAGGTTGTTGTTGTTTTTCAATGTTGAGGTTGTTGTTGAATTTGTTTGTGTTTTTCAATGTTGAGGTTGTTGTTGAATTTGTTGGTGTTTTTCAATGTTGAGCTTGTTGTTGTTTTTCAATGTTGAGGTTGTTGAATTTGTTGGTGTTTTTCAATCTTGAGTTTGTTGTTGAATTTGTTGGTGTTTTTCAATGTTGAGGTTGTTGTTGAATTTGTTGGTGTTTTTCAATGTTGAGGTTGTTGTTGTTTTTCAATGTTGAGGTTGTTGTTGAGTTTGTTGGTGTTTTTCAATGTTGAGGTTGTTGTTGAATTTGTTGGTGTTTTTCAATGTTGAGGTTGTTGTTGAATTTGTTGGTGTTTTTCAATGTTGTGGTTGTTGTTGTTTTTAAATGTTGAGGTTGTTGTTGAATTTGTTGGTGTTTTTTCAATTTTGAGGTTGCTGGTGTTTTTCAATGTTGAGGTTGTTGTTGAATTTGATGGTGTTTTTCAATGTCGAGGTTGTTGTTGAATTTGTTGGTGTTTTTCAATGTTGAAGTTGTTGTTGAATTTGTTGGTGTTTTTCAATTTCGAGGTTGTTGTTGAATTTGTTGGTGTTTTTCAATGTTGAAGTTTTTGTTGAATTTCTTGGTGTTTTTCAATATTGAGGTTGTTGTTGTTTTTCAATGTTGAGGTTGTTGTTGAATTTGTTGGTGTTTTTCAATGTTGAGCTTGTTGTTGTTTTTCAATGCTGAGGTTGTTGTTGAATTTGTTGGTGTTTTTCAATGTTGAGGTTGTTGTTGAATTTGTTGGTGTTTTTCAATGTTGAGGTTGTTGTTGTTTTCGAATTTTGAGGTTGTTGTTGAATTTTTTGTTGTTTTTCAATGTTGAATTTGTTGGTGATTTTCAATGCTGAGGTTTTTGTTGAATTTCTTGGTGTTTTTCAATGTTGAGGTTGTTGTTGAATTTGTTGGTGTTTTTCAATGTTGAGGTTGTTGTTGTTTTTCAATGTTGAGTTTGTTGTTGAATTTGTTGGTGTTTTTCAATGTTGAGTTTGTTGTTGTTTTTCAATGCTGAGGTTGTTGTTGAATTTGTTGGTGTTTTTCAATGTTGAGGTTGTTGTTGTTTTTCAAAGTTGAGGTTGTTGTTGAATTTGTTGGTGTTTTTCAATGTTGAGGTTGTTGTTGTTTTTCAATGTTGAGGTTGTTGTTGAATTTGTTGGTGTTTTTCAGTGTTGAGGTTGTTGTTGAATTTGTTGGTGTTTTTCAATGTTGAGGTTGTTGTTGTTTTTCAATGTTGAGGTTGTTGTTGAATTTGTTGGTGTTTTTCAATGTTGCGGTTGTTGTTGTTTTTCAATGTTGAGGTTGTTGTTGAATTTGTTGGTGTTTTTCAATGTTGAGGTTGTTGATGTTTTTCAATGTTGAGGTTGTTGTTGAATTTGTTGGTGTTTTTCAATGTTGAGGTTGTTGTTGAATTTGTTGGTGTTTTTCAATGTTGAGGTTGTTGTTCTTTTTCAATGTTGAGGTTGTTGTTGAGCTGGTTGGTGTTTTTCAATGTTGAGGTTGCTGTTGAATTTGTTGTTGTTTTTCAATGTTGAGGTTGTTGTTGAATTTGTTGGTGTTTTTCAATGTTGTGGTTGTTGTTGTTTTTCAATGTTGAGGTTGTTTTTTGTTTTTCAATGTTGAGGTTGTTGTTGAATTTGTTGGTGCTTTGCAATGTTGAAGTTGTTGTTGTTTTTCAATGTTGAGGTTGTTTTTTGTTTTTCAATGTTGAGGTTCTTGTTGAATTTGTTGATGTTTTTCAATGTTGAGGTTGTTGTTGTTTTTCAATGTTGAGGTTGTTGTTGAATTTTTTGTTGTTTTTCAATGTTGAGGTTGTTGTTGTTTTGAATGCTGAGGTTGTTGTTGAATTTGTTGGTGTTTTTCAATGTTGAGGTTGTTGTTGAATTTGTTGGTGTTTTTCAATGTTGAGGTTGTTGTTGTTTTTCAATGTTGAGGTTGTTGTTGAATTTGTTGGTGTTTTTCAATGTTGAGGTCGTTGTTGTTTTTCAATGTTGAGGTTGTTGTTGAATTTGTTGGTGTTTTTCAATGTTCAGGTTGTTGTTGAATATGTTGGTGTTTTTCAATGTTGAGGTTGTTTTTGTTTTTCAATGTTGAGGTTATTGTTGAATTTGTTGGTGTTTTTCAATGTTGTGGTTGTTGTTGTTTTTCAATGTTGAGCTTGTTGCTGAATTTGTTGGTGTTTTTCAATTTTGAGTTTGTTGTTGTTTTTCAATGTTGAGGTGGTTGTTGAATTTGTTGGTGTTTTTCAATGTTGAGGTTGTTGTTGTTTTTCAATGTTGAGGTTGTTGTTGAATTTGTTGGTGTTTTTCAATGTTGAGGTTGTTGTTGTTTTTCAATGTTGAGGTTGTTGTTGAGGTTGTTGTTGTTTTTCAATGTTGAGGTTGTTGTTGAATTTTTTGTTGTTTTTCAATGTTGAGGTTGTTGTTGTTTTTGAATGCTGAGGTTGTTGTTGAATTTGTTGGTGTTTTTCAATGTTGAGGTTGTTGTTGAATTTGTTGGTGTTTTTCAATGTTGAGGTTGTTGTTGTTTTTCAATGATGAGGTTGTTGTTGAATTTGTTGGTGTTTTTCAATGTTGAGGTCGTTGTTGTTTTTCAATGTTGAGGTTGTTGTTGAATTTGTTGGTGTTTTTCAATGTTCAGGTTGTTGTTGAATTTGTTGGTGTTTTTCAATGTTGAGGTTGTTGTTGTTTTTCAATGTTGAGGTTATTGTTGAATTTGTTGGTGTTTTTCAATGTTGTGGTTGTTGTTGTTTTTCAATGTTGAGCTTTTTGTTGAATTTGTTGGTGTTTTTCAATTTTGAGTTGGTTGTTGTTTTTTTATGTTGAGGTGGTTGTTGAATTTGTTGGTGTTTTTCAATGTTGAGGTTGTTGTTGTTTTTCAATGTTGAGGTTGTTGTTGAATTTGTTGGTGTTTTTCAATGTTGAGGTTGTTGTTGTTTTTCAATGTTGAGGTTGTTGTTGAATTTGTTGGTGTTTTTCAATGTTGAGGTCGTTGTTGTTTTTCAATGTTGAGGTTGTTGTTCAATTTGTTGGTGTTTTTCAATGTTCAGGTTGTTGTTGAATTTGTTGGTGTTTTTCAATGTTGAGGTTGTTGTTGTTTTTCAATGTTGAGGTTATTGTTGAATTTGTTGGTGTTTTTCAATGTTGTGGTTGTTGTTGTTTTTCAATGTTGAGGTTGTTGTTGAATTTGTTGGTGTTTTTCAATGTTGAGGTTGTTGTTGTTTTTCAATGTTGAGGTTTTTGTTGAATTTGTTGGTGTTTTTCAATGTTGAGGTCGTTGTTGTTTTTCAATGTTGAGGTTGTTGTTGAATTTGTTGGTGTTTTTCAATGTTCAGGTTGTTGTTGAATTTGTTGGTGTTTTTCAATGTTGAGGTTGTTGTTGTTTTTCAATGTTGAGGTTATTGTTGAATTTGTTGGTGTTTTTCAATGTTGTGGTTGTTGTTGTTTTTCAATGTTGAGCTTGTTGTTGAATTTGTTGGTGTTTTTCAATTTTGAGTTTGTTGTTGTTTTTCAATGTTGAGGTGGTTGTTGAATTTGTTGGTGTTTTTCAATGTTGAGGTTGTTGTTGTTTTTCAATGTTGAGGTTGTTGTTGAATTTGTTGGTGTTTTTCAATGTTGAGGTTGTTGTTGTTTTTCAATGTTGAGGTTGTTGTTGAATTTGTTTGTGTTTTTCAAAGTTGAGGTTGTTGTTGAATTTGTTGGTGTTTTTCAATGTTGAGCTTGTTGTTGTTTTTCAATGTTGAGGTTGTTGAATTTGTTGGTGTTTTTCAATCTTGAGTTTGTTGTTGAATTTGTTGGTGTTTTTCAATGTTGAGGTTGTTGTTGAATTTGTTGGTGTTTTTCAATGTTGAGGTTGTTGTTGTTTTTCAATGTTGAGGTTGTTGTTGAGTTTGTTGGTGTTTTTCAATGTTGAGGTTGTTGTTGAATTTGTTGGTGTTTTTCAATGTTGAGGTTGTTGTTGAATTTGTTGGTGTTTTTCAATGTTGTGGTTGTTGTTGTTTTTAAATGTTGAGGTTGTTGTTGAATTTGTTGGTGTTTTTTCAATTTTGAGGTTGCTGGTGTTTTTCAATGTTGAGGTTGTTGTTGAATTTGATGGTGTTTTTCAATGTCGAGGTTGTTGTTGAATTTGTTGGTGTTTTTCAATGTTGAAGTTGTTGTTGAATTTGTTGGTGTTTTTCAATTTCGAGGTTGTTGTTGAATTTGTTGGTGTTTTTCAATGTTGAAGTTTTTGTTGAATTTCTTGGTGTTTTTCAATATTGAGGTTGTTGTTGTTTTTCAATGTTGAGGTTGTTGTTGAATTTGTTGGTGTTTTTCAATGTTGAGCTTGTTGTTGTTTTTCAATGCTGAGGTTGTTGTTGAATTTGTTGGTGTTTTTCAATGTTGAGGTTGTTGTTGAATTTGTTGGTGTTTTTCAATGTTGAGGTTGTTGTTGTTTTCGAATTTTGAGGTTGTTTTTGAATTTTTTGTTGTTTTTCAATGTTGAATTTGTTGGTGATTTTCAATGCTGAGGTTTTTGTTGAATTTCTTGGTGTTTTTCAATGTTGAGGTTGTTGTTGAATTTGTTGGTGTTTTTCAATGTTGAGGTTGTTGTTGTTTTTCAATGTTGAGTTTGTTGTTGAATTTGTTGGTGTTTTTCAATGTTGAGTTTGTTGTTGTTTTTCAATGCTGAGGTTGTTGTTGAATTTGTTGGTGTTTTTCAATGTTGAGGTTGTTGTTGAATTTGTTGGTGTTTTTCAATGTTGAGGTGTTGTTGTTTTTCAATGTCGAGGTTGTTGTTGAATTTGTTGGTGTTTTTCAATGTTGAGGTTGTTGTTGTTTTTCAAAGTTGAGGTTGTTGTTGAATTTGTTGGTGTTTTTCAATGTTGAGGTTGTTGTTGTTTTTCAATGTTGAGGTTGTTGTTGAATTTGTTGGTGTTTTTCAGTGTTGAGGTTGTTGTTGAATTTGTTGGTGTTTTTCAATGTTGAGGTTGTTGTTGTTTTTCAATGTTGAGGTTGTTGTTGAATTTGTTGGTGTTTTTCAATGTTGCGGTTGTTGTTGTTTTTCAATGTTGAGGTTGTTGTTGAATTTGTTGGTGTTTTTCAATGTTGAGGTTGTTGATGTTTTTCAATGTTGAGGTTGTTGTTGAATTTGTTGGTGTTTTTCAATGTTGAGGTTGTTGTTGAATTTGTTGGTGTTTTTCAATGTTGAGGTTGTTGTTCTTTTTCAATGTTGAGGTTGTTGTTGAGCTGGTTGGTGTTTTTCAATGTTGAGGTTGCTGTTGAATTTGTTGTTGTTTTTCAATGTTGAGGTTGTTGTTGAATTTGTTGGTGTTTTTCAATGTTGCGGTTGTTGTTGTTTTTCAATGTTGAGGTTGTTTTTTGTTTTTCAATGTTGAGGTTGTTGTTGAATTTGTTGGTGCTTTGCAATGTTGAAGTTGTTGTTGTTTTTCAATGTTGAGGTTGTTTTTTGTTTTTCAATGTTGAGGTTCTTGTTGAATTTGTTGATGTTTTTCAATGTTGAGGTTGTTGTTGTTTTTCAATGTTGAGGTTGTTGTTGAATTTGTTGGTGTTTTTGAATGCTGCGGTTGTAGTTGAATTTGTTGGTGTTTTTCAATGTTGAGGTTGTTGTTGAATTTGTTGGTGTTTTTCAGTGTTGAGGTTGTTGTTGTTTTTCAATGTTGAGGTTGTTGTTGAATTTGTTGGTGTTTTTCAATGTTGAGGTTGTTGTTGTTTTTCAATGTTGAGGTTGTTGTTGAATTTGTTGGTGTTTTTCAATGTTGAGGTTGTTCTTGAATTTGTTCGTGTTTTTCAATGTTGAGGTTGTTGTTGTTTTTCAATGTTGAGGTTGTTGTTGAATTTGTTGGTGTTTTTCAATGTTGAGGTTGTTGAATTTGTTGGTGTTTTTCAATCTTGAGTTTGTTGTTGAATTTGTTGGTGTTTTTCAATGTTGAGGTTGTTGTTGAATTTGTTGGTGTTTTTCAATGTTGAGGTTGTTGTTGTTTTTCAATGTTGAGGTTTTTGTTGAGTTTGTTGGTGTTTTTCAATGTTGAGGTTGTTGTTGAATTTGTTGGTGTTTTTCAATGTTGAGGTTGTTGTTGAATTTGTTGGTGTTTTTCAATGTTGTGGTTGTTGTTGTTTATAAATGTTGAGGTTGTTGTTGAATTTGTTGGTCTTTTTTCAATTTTGAGGTTGTTGGTGTTTTTCAATGTCGAGGTTGCTGTTGAATTTGTTGGTGTTTTTCAATGTTGAAGTTGTTGTTGAATTTGTTGGTGTTTTTCAATTTCGAGGTTGTTGTTGAATTTGTTGGTGTGTTTCAATGTTGAAGTTTTTGTTGAATTTCTTCGTGTTTTTCAATGTTGAGGTTGTTGTTGTTTTTCAATGTTGAGGTTGTTGTTGAATTTGTTGGTGTTTTTCAATGTTGAGCTTGTTGTTGTTTTTCAATGCTGAGGTTGTTGTTGAATTTGTTGGTGTTTTTCAATGTTGAGGTTGTTGTTGAATTTGTTGGTGTTTTTCAATGTTGAGGTTGTTGTTGTTTTCGAATGTTGAGGTTGTTGTTGAATTTTTTGTTGTTTTTCAATGTTGAATTTGTTGGTGATTTTCAATGCTGAGGTTGTTGTTGAATTTTTTGGTGTTTTTCAATGTTGAGGTTGTTGTTGAATTTGTTGGTGTTTTTCAATGTTGAGGTTGTTGTTGTTTTTCAATGTTGAGGTTGTTGTTGAATTTGTTGGTGTTTTTCAATGTTGAGGTTGTTGTTGTTTTTCAATGTTGAGGTTGTTATTGAATTTGTTGGTGTTTTTCAATTTCGAGGTTGTTGTTGAATTTGTTGGTGTTTTTCAATGTTGAAGTTGTTCTTGAATTTGTTGGCGTTTTTCAATGTTGAGGTTGTTGTTGTTTTTCAATGTTGAGGTTGTTGTTGAATTTGTTGGTGTTTTTCAATGTTGAGGTTGTTGTTGTTTTTGAATGCTGAGGTTGTTGTTGAATTTGTTGGTGTTTTTCAATGTTGAGGTTGTTGTTGAATTTGTTGGTGTTTTTCAATGTTGAGGTTGTTGTTGTTTTTCAATGTGGAGGTTGTTGTTGAATTTGTTGGTGTTTTTCAATGTTGAGGTTGTTGTTGTTTTTCAATGTTGAGGTTGTTGTTGAATTTGTTGGTGTTTTTCAATGCTGAGGTTGTTGTTGAATTTGTTGGTATTTCTCAATGTTGAGGTTGTTGTTGTTTTTCAATGTTGAGGTTATTGTTGAATTTGTTGGTGTTTTTCAATGTTGAGGTTGTTGTTGTTTTTCAATGTTGAGGTTGTTGTTGAATTTGTTGGTGTTTTTCAATGTTGAGTTTGTTGTTGTTTTTCAATGTTGAGGTTGTTGTTGAATTTGTTGGTGTTTTTCAATGTTGAGGTTGTTGTTGTTTTTCAATGTTCAGGTTGTTGTTAAATTTGTTGGTGTTTTTCAATGTTGAGGTTGTTGTTGTTTTTCAATGTTGAGCTTTTTGTTGAATCTGTTGGTGTTTTTCAATTTTGAGTTGGTTGTTGTTTTTTTATGTTGAGGTGGTTGTTGAATTTGTTGGTGTTTTTCAATGTTGAGGTTGTTGTTGTTTTTCAATGTTGAGGTTGTTGTTGAATTTGTTGGTGTTTTTCAATGTTGAGGTTGTTGTTGTTTTTCAATGTTGAGGTTGTTGTTGAATTTGTTGGTGTTTTTCAATGTTGAGGTCGTTGTTGTTTTTCAATGTTGAGGTTGTTGTTCAATTTGTTGGTGTTTTTCAATGTTCAGGTTGTTGTTGAATTTGTTGGTGTTTTTCAATGTTGAGGTTGTTGTTGTTTTTCAATGTTGAGGTTATTGTTGAATTTGTTGGTGTTTTTCAATGTTGTGGTTGTTGTTGTTTTTCAATGTTGAGGTTGTTGTTGAATTTGTTGGTGTTTTTCAATGTTGAGGTTGTTGTTGTTTTTCAATGTTGAGGTTGTTGTTGAATTTGTTGGTGTTTTTCAATGTTGAGGTCGTTGTTGTTTTTCAATGTTGAGGTTGTTGTTGAATTTGTTGGTGTTTTTCAATGTTCAGGTTGTTGTTGAATTTGTTGGTGTTTTTCAATGTTGAGGTTGTTGTTGTTTTTCAATGTTGAGGTTATTGTTGAATTTGTTGGTGTTTTTCAATGTTGTGGTTGTTGTTGTTTTTCAATGTTGAGCTTGTTGTTGAATTTGTTGGTGTTTTTCAATTTTGAGTTTGTTGTTGTTTTTCAATGTTGAGGTGGTTGTTGAATTTGTTGGTGTTTTTCAATGTTGAGGTTGTTGTTGTTTTTCAATGTTGAGGTTGTTGTTGAATTTGTTGGTGTTTTTCAATGTTGAGGTTGTTGTTGTTTTTCAATGTTGAGGTTGTTGAATTTGTTTGTGTTTTTCAATGTTGAGGTTGTTGTTGAATTTGTTGGTGTTTTTCAATGTTGAGGTTGTTGTTGTTTTTCAATGTTGAGGTTGCTGAATTTGTTGGTGTTTTTCAATCTTTAGTTTGTTGTTGAATTTGTTGGTGTTTTTCAATGTTGAGGTTGTTGTTGAATTTGTTGGTGTTTTTCAATGTTGATGTTGTTGTTGTTTTTCAATGTTGAGGTTGTTGTTGAGTTTGTTGGTGTTTTTCAATGTTGAGGTTGTTGTTGAATTTGTTGGTGTTTTTCAATGTTGAGGTTGTTGTTG
Organism: Isurus oxyrinchus; assembly: GCA_026770705.1. Taxonomy (NCBI): domain Eukaryota; kingdom Metazoa; phylum Chordata; class Chondrichthyes; order Lamniformes; family Lamnidae; genus Isurus; species Isurus oxyrinchus. The sequence continues at coordinate 73,891 of JANJGN010001600.1, forward strand.
AATTTGTTGGTGTTTTTCAATGTTGTGGTTGTTGTTGTTTTTAAATGTTGAGGTTGTTGTTGAATTTGTTGGTGTTTTTTCAATTTTGAGGTTGCTGGTGTTTTTCAATGTTGAGGTTGTTGTTGAATTTGATGGTGTTTTTCAATGTCGAGGTTGTTGTTGAATTTGTTGGTGTTTTTCAATGTTGAAGTTGTTGTTGAATTTGTTGGTGTTTTTCAATTTCGAGGTTGTTGTTGAATTTGTTGGTGTTTTTCAATGTTGAAGTTTTTGTTGAATTTCTTGGTGTTTTTCAATATTGAGGTTGTTGTTGTTTTTCAATGTTGAGGTTGTTGTTGAATTTGTTGGTGTTTTTCAATGTTGAGCTTGTTGTTGTTTTTCAATGCTGAGGTTGTTGTTGAATTTGTTGGTGTTTTTCAATGTTGAGGTTGTTGTTGAATTTGTTGGTGTTTTTCAATGTTGAGGTTGTTGTTGTTTTCGAATTTTGAGGTTGTTGTTGAATTTTTTGTTGTTTTTCAATGTTGAATTTGTTGGTGATTTTCAATGCTGAGGTTTTTGTTGAATTTCTTGGTGTTTTTCAATGTTGAGGTTGTTGTTGAATTTGTTGGTGTTTTTCAATGTTGAGGTTGTTGTTGTTTTTCAATGTTGAGTTTGTTGTTGAATTTGTTGGTGTTTTTCAATGTTGAGTTTGTTGTTGTTTTTCAATGCTGAGGTTGTTGTTGAATTTGTTGGTGTTTTTCAATGTTGAGGTTGTTGTTGAATTTGTTGGTGTTTTTCAATGTTGAGGTGTTGTTGTTTTTCAATGTCGAGGTTGTTGTTGAATTTGTTGGTGTTTTTCAATGTTGAGGTTGTTGTTGTTTTTCAAAGTTGAGGTTGTTGTTGAATTTGTTGGTGTTTTTTCAATGTTGAGGTTGTTGTTGTTTTTCAATGTTGAGGTTGTTGTTGAATTTGTTGGTGTTTTTCAGTGTTGAGGTTGTTGTTGAATTTGTTGGTGTTTTTCAATGTTGAGGTTGTTGTTGTTTTTCAATGTTGAGGTTGTTGTTGAATTTGTTGGTGTTTTTCAATGTTGAGGTTTTTGATGTTTTTCAATGTTGAGGTTGTTGTTGAATTTGTTGGTGTTTTTCAATGTTGAGGTTGTTGTTGAATTTGTTGGTGTTTTTCAATGTTGAGGTTGTTGTTGTTTTTCAATGTTGAGGTTGTTGTTGAGCTGGTTGGTGTTTTTCAATGTTGAGGTTGTTGTTGAATTTGTTGGTGTTTTTCAATGTTGAGGTTGTTGTTGAATTTGTTGGTGTTTTTCAATGTTGTGGTTGTTGTTGTTTTTCAATGTTGAGGTTGTTTTTTGTTTTTCAATGTTGAGGTTGTTGTTGAATTTGTTGGTGCTTTTCAATGTTGAAGTTGTTGTTGTTTTTCAATGTTGAGGTTGTTTTTTGTTTTTCAATGTTGAGGTTGTTGTTGAATTTGTTGATGTTTTTCAATGTTGAGGTTGTTGTTGTTTTTCAATGTTGAGGTTGTTGTTGAATTTGTTGGTGTTTTTGAATGCTGCGGTTGTAGTTGAATTTGTTGGTGTTTTTCAATGTTGAGGTTGTTGTTGTTTTTCAAAGTTGAGGTTGTTGTTGAATTTGTTGGTGTTTTTTCAATGTTGAGGTTGTTGTTGTTTTTCAATGTTGAGGTTGTTGTTGAATTTGTTGGTGTTTTTCAGTGTTGAGGTTGTTGTTGAATTTGTTGGTGTTTTTCAATGTTGAGGTTGTTGTTGTTTTTCAATGTTGAGGTTGTTGTTGAATTTGTTGGTGTTTTTCAATGTTGAGGTTTTTGATGTTTTTCAATGTTGAGGTTGTTGTTGAATTTGTTGGTGTTTTTCAATGTTGAGGTTGTTGTTGAATTTGTTGGTGTTTTTCAATGTTGAGGTTGTTGTTGTTTTTCAATGTTGAGGTTGTTGTTGAGCTGGTTGGTGTTTTTCAATGTTGAGGTTGTTGTTGAATTTGTTGTTGTTTTTCAATGTTGAGGTTGTTGTTGAATTTGTTGGTGTTTTTCAATGTTGTGGTTGTTGTTGTTTTTCAATGTTGAGGTTGTTTTTTGTTTTTCAATGTTGAGGTTGTTGTTGAATTTGTTGGTGCTTTTCAATGTTGAAGTTGTTGTTGTTTTTCAATGTTGAGGTTGTTTTTTGTTTTTCAATGTTGAGGTTGTTGTTGAATTTGTTGATGTTTTTCAATGTTGAGGTTGTTGTTGTTTTTCAATGTTGAGGTTGTTGTTGAATTTGTTGGTGTTTTTGAATGCTGCGGTTGTAGTTGAATTTGTTGGTGTTTTTCAATGTTGAGGTTGTTGTTGAATTTGTTGGTGTTTTTCAGTGTTGAGGTTGTTGTTGTTTTTCAATGTTGAGGTTGTTGTTGAATTTGTTGGTGTTTTTCAATGTTGAGGTTGTTGTTGTTTTTCAATGTTGAGGTTGTTGTTGAATTTGTTGGTGTTTTGCAATGTTGAGGTTGTTCTTGAATTTGTTGGTGTTTTTCAATGTTGAGGTTGTTGTTGTTTTTCAATGTTGAGGTTATTGTTGAATTTGTTGGTGTTTTTCAATGTTGTGGTTGTTGTTGTTTTTCAATGTTGAGTTTGTTGTTGAATTTGTTGGTGTTTTTCAATGTTGAGTTTGTTGTTGTTTTTCAATGTTGAGGTGGTTGTTGAATTTGTTCGTGTTTTTCAATGTTGAGGTTGTTGTTGTTTTTCAATGTTGAGGTTGTTGTTGAATTTGTTGGTGTTTTTCAATGTTGAGGTTGTTGAATTTGTTGGTGTTTTTCAATCTTGAGTTTGTTGTTGAATTTGTTGGTGTTTTTCAATGTTGAGGTTGTTGTTGAATTTGTTGGTGTTTTTCAATGTTGAGGTTGTTGTTGTTTTTCAATGTTGAGGTTTTTGTTGAGTTTGTTGGTGTTTTTCAATGTTGAGGTTGTTGTTGAATTTGTTGGTGTTTTTCAATGTTGAGGTTGTTGTTGAATTTGTTGGTGTTTTTCAATGTTGTGGTTGTTGTTGTTTATAAATGTTGAGGTTGTTGTTGAATTTGTTGGTCTTTTTTCAATTTTGAGGTTGTTGGTGTTTTTCAATGTTGAGGTTGTTGTTGTTTTTCAATGTTGAGGTTGTTGTTGAATTTGTTGGTGTTTTTCAATGTTGAGGTTGTTGTTGTTTTTGAATGCTGAGGTTGTTGTTGAATTTGTTGGTGTTTTTAAATGTTGAGGTTGTTGTTGAATTTGTTGGTGTTTTTCAATGTTGAGGTTGTTGTTGTTTTTCAATGTGGAGGTTGTTGTTGAATTTGTTGGTGTTTTTCAATGTTGAGGTTGTTGTTGTTTTTCAATGTTGAGGTTGTTGTTGAATTTGTTGGTGTTTTTCAATGCTGAGGTTGTTGTTGAATTTGTTGGTGTTTCTCAATGTTGAGGTTGTTGTTGTTTTTCAATGTTGAGGTTATTGTTGAATTTGTTGGTGTTTTTCAATGTTGAGGTTGTTGTTGTTTTTCAATGTTGAGGTTGTTGTTGAATTTGTTGGTGTTTTTCAATGTTGAGTTTGTTGTTGTTTTTCAATGTTGAGGTTGTTGTTGAATTTGTTGGTGTTTTTCAATGTTGAGGTTGTTGTTGTTTTTCAATGTTCAGGTTGTTGTTAAATTTGTTGGTGTTTTTCAATGTTGAGGTTGTTGTTGTTTTTCAATGTTGAGCTTTTTGTTGAATTTGTTGGTGTTTTTCAATTTTGAGTTGGTTGTTGTTTTTTTATGTTGAGGTGGTTGTTGAATTTGTTGGTGTTTTTCAATGTTGAGGTTGTTGTTGTTTTTCAATGTTGAGGTTGTTGTTGAATTTGTTGGTGTTTTTCAATGTTGAGGTTGTTGTTGTTTTTCAATGTTGAGGTTGTTGTTGAATTTGTTGGTGTTTTTCAATGTTGAGGTCGTTGTTGTTTTTCAATGTTGAGGTTGTTGTTCAATTTGTTGGTGTTTTTCAATGTTCAGGTTGTTGTTGAATTTGTTGGTGTTTTTCAATGTTGAGGTTGTTGTTGTTTTTCAATGTTGAGGTTATTGTTGAATTTGTTGGTGTTTTTCAATGTTGTGGTTGTTGTTGTTTTTCAATGTTGAGGTTGTTGTTGAATTTGTTGGTGTTTTTCAATGTTGAGGTTGTTGTTGTTTTTCAATGTTGAGGTTGTTGTTGAATTTGTTGGTGTTTTTCAATGTTGAGGTCGTTGTTGTTTTTCAATGTTGAGGTTGTTGTTGAATTTGTTGGTGTTTTTCAATGTTCAGGTTGTTGTTGAATTTGTTGGTGTTTTTCAATGTTGAGGTTGTTGTTGTTTTTCAATGTTGAGGTTATTGTTGAATTTGTTGGTGTTTTTCAATGTTGTGGTTGTTGTTGTTTTTCAATGTTGAGCTTGTTGTTGAATTTGTTGGTGTTTTTCAATTTTGAGTTTGTTGTTGTTTTTCAATGTTGAGGTGGTTGTTGAATTTGTTGGTGTTTTTCAATGTTGAGGTTGTTGTTGTTTTTCAATGTTGAGGTTGTTGTTGAATTTGTTGGTGTTTTTCAATGTTGAGGTTGTTGTTGTTTTTCAATGTTGAGGTTGTTGTTGAATTTGTTTGTGTTTTTCAATGTTGAGGTTGTTGTTGAATTTGTTGGTGTTTTTCAATGTTGAGGTTGTTGTTGTTTTTCAATGTTGAGGTTGTTGAATTTGTTGGTGTTTTTCAATCTTGAGTTTGTTGTTGAATTTGTTGGTGTTTTTCAATGTTGAGGTTGTTGTTGAATTTGTTGGTGTTTTTCAATGTTGAGGTTGTTGTTGTTTTTCAATGTTGAGGTTGTTGTTGAGTTTGTTGGTGTTTTTCAATGTTGAGGTTGTTGTTGAATTTGTTGGTGTTTTTCAATGTTGAGGTTGTTGTTGAATTTGTTGGTGTTTTTCAATGTTGTGGTTGTTGTTGTTTTTAAATGTTGAGGTTGTTGTTGAATTTGTTGGTGTTTTTTCAATTTTGAGGTTGCTGGTGTTTTTCAATGTTGAGGTTGTTGTTGAATTTGATGGTGTTTTTCAATGTCGAGGTTGTTGTTGAATTTGTTGGTGTTTTTCAATGTTGAAGTTGTTGTTGAATTTGTTGGTGTTTTTCAATTTCGAGGTTGTTGTTGAATTTGTTGGTGTTTTTCAATGTTGAGGTTGTTGTTGTTTTCGAATTTTGAGGTTGTTGTTGAATTTTTTGTTGTTTTTCAATGTTGAATTTGTTGGTGATTTTCAATGCTGAGGTTTTTGTTGAATTTCTTGGTGTTTTTCAATGTTGAGGTTGTTGTTGAATTTGTTGGTGTTTTTCAATGTTGAGGTTGTTGTTGTTTTTCAATGTTGAGTTTGTTGTTGAATTTGTTGGTGTTTTTCAATGTTGAGTTTGTTGTTGTTTTTCAATGCTGAGGTTGTTGTTGAATTTGTTGGTGTTTTTCAATGTTGAGGTTGTTGTTGAATTTGTTGGTGTTTTTCAATGTTGAGGTGTTGTTGTTTTTCAATGTCGAGGTTGTTGTTGAATTTGTTGGTGTTTTTCAATGTTGAGGTTGTTGTTGTTTTTCAAAGTTGAGGTTGTTGTTGAATTTGTTGGTGTTTTTCAATGTTGAGGTTGTTGTTGTTTTTCAATGTTGAGGTTGTTGTTGAATTTGTTGTTGTTTTTCAGTGTTGAGGTTGTTGTTGAATTTGTTGGTGTTTTTCAATGTTGAGGTTGTTGTTGTTTTTCAATGTTGAGGTTGTTGTTGAATTTGTTGGTGTTTTTCAATGTTGCGGTTGTTGTTGTTTTTCAATGTTGAGGTTGTTGTTGAATTTGTTGGTGTTTTTCAATGTTGAGGTTTTTGATGTTTTTCAATGTTGAGGTTGTTGTTGAATTTGTTGGTGTTTTTCAATGTTGAGGTTGTTGTTGAATTTGTTGGTGTTTTTCAATGTTGAGGTTGTTGTTCTTTTTCAATGTTGAGGTTGTTGTTGAGCTGGTTGGTGTTTTTCAATGTTGAGGTTGTTGTTGAATTTGTTGTTGTTTTTCAATGTTGAGGTTGTTGTTGAATTTGTTGGTGTTTTTCAATGTTGTGGTTGTTGTTGTTTTTCAATGTTGAGGTTGTTTTTTGTTTTTCAATGTTGAGGTTGTTGTTGAATTTGTTGGTGCTTTTCAATGTTGAAGTTGTTGTTGTTTTTCAATGTTGAGGTTGTTTTTTGTTTTTCAATGTTGAGGTTGTTGTTGAATTTGTTGATGTTTTTCAATGTTGAGGTTGTTGTTGTTTTTCAATGTTGAGGTTGTTGTTGAATTTGTTGGTGTTTTTGAATGCTGCGGTTGTAGTTGAATTTGTTGGTGTTTTTCAATGTTGAGGTTGTTGTTGAATTTGTTGGTGTTTTTCAGTGTTGAGGTTGTTGTTGTTTTTCAATGTTGAGGTTGTTGTTGAATTTGTTGGTGTTTTTCAATGTTGAGGTTGTTGTTGTTTTTCAATGTTGAGGTTGTTGTTGAATTTGTTGGTGTTTTTCAATGTTGAGGTTGTTCTTGAATTTGTTGGTGTTTTTCAATGTTGAGTTTGTTGTTGTTTTTCAATGTTGAGGTGGTTGTTGAATTTGTTGGTGTTTTTCAATGTTGAGGTTGTTGTTGTTTTTCAATGTTGAGGTTGTTGTTGAATTTGTTGGTGTTTTTCAATGTTGAGGTTGTTGTTGTTTTTCAATGTTGAGGTTGTTGTTGAATTTGTTTGTGTTTTTCAATGTTGAGGTTGTTGTTGAATTTGTTGGTGTTTTTCAATGTTGAGGTTGTTGTTGTTTTTCAATGTTGAGGTTGTTGAATTTGTTGGTGTTTTTCAATCTTGAGTTTGTTGTTGAATTTGTTGGTGTTTTTCAATGTTGAGGTTGTTGTTGAATTTGTTGGTGTTTTTCAATGTTGAGGTTGTTGTTGTTTTTCAATGTTGAGGTTGTTGTTGAGTTTGTTGGTGTTTTTCAATGTTGAGGTTGTTGTTGAATTTGTTGGTGTTTTTCAATGTTGAGGTTGTTGTTGAATTTGTTGGTGTTTTTCAATGTTGTGGTTGTTGTTGTTTTTAAATGTTGAGGTTGTTGTTGAATTTGTTGGTGTTTTTTCAATTTTGAGGTTGCTGGTGTTTTTCAATGTTGAGGTTGTTGTTGAATTTGATGGTGTTTTTCAATGTCGAGGTTGTTGTTGAATTTGTTGGTGTTTTTCAATGTTGAAGTTGTTGTTGAATTTGTTGGTGTTTTTCAATTTCGAGGTTGTTGTTGAATTTGTTGGTGTTTTTCAATGTTGAGGTTGTTGTTGTTTTCGAATTTTGAGGTTGTTGTTGAATTTTTTGTTGTTTTTCAATGTTGAATTTGTTGGTGATTTTCAATGCTGAGGTTTTTGTTGAATTTCTTGGTGTTTTTCAATGTTGAGGTTGTTGTTGAATTTGTTGGTGTTTTTCAATGTTGAGGTTGTTGTTGTTTTTCAATGTTGAGTTTGTTGTTGAATTTGTTGGTGTTTTTCAATGTTGAGTTTGTTGTTGTTTTTCAATGCTGAGGTTGTTGTTGAATTTGTTGGTGTTTTTCAATGTTGAGGTTGTTGTTGAATTTGTTGGTGTTTTTCAATGTTGAGGTGTTGTTGTTTTTCAATGTCGAGGTTGTTGTTGAATTTGTTGGTGTTTTTCAATGTTGAGGTTGTTGTTGTTTTTCAAAGTTGAGGTTGTTGTTGAATTTGTTGGTGTTTTTCAATGTTGAGGTTGTTGTTGTTTTTCAATGTTGAGGTTGTTGTTGAATTTGTTGTTGTTTTTCAGTGTTGAGGTTGTTGTTGAATTTGTTGGTGTTTTTCAATGTTGAGGTTGTTGTTGTTTTTCAATGTTGAGGTTGTTGTTGAATTTGTTGGTGTTTTTCAATGTTGCGGTTGTTGTTGTTTTTCAATGTTGAGGTTGTTGTTGAATTTGTTGGTGTTTTTCAATGTTGAGGTTTTTGATGTTTTTCAATGTTGAGGTTGTTGTTGAATTTGTTGGTGTTTTTCAATGTTGAGGTTGTTGTTGAATTTGTTGGTGTTTTTCAATGTTGAGGTTGTTGTTCTTTTTCAATGTTGAGGTTGTTGTTGAGCTGGTTGGTGTTTTTCAATGTTGAGGTTGTTGTTGAATTTGTTGTTGTTTTTCAATGTTGAGGTTGTTGTTGAATTTGTTGGTGTTTTTCAATGTTGTGGTTGTTGTTGTTTTTCAATGTTGAGGTTGTTTTTTGTTTTTCAATGTTGAGGTTGTTGTTGAATTTGTTGGTGCTTTTCAATGTTGAAGTTGTTGTTGTTTTTCAATGTTGAGGTTGTTTTTTGTTTTTCAATGTTGAGGTTGTTGTTGAATTTGTTGATGTTTTTCAATGTTGAGGTTGTTGTTGTTTTTCAATGTTGAGGTTGTTGTTGAATTTGTTGGTGTTTTTGAATGCTGCGGTTGTAGTTGAATTTGTTGGTGTTTTTCAATGTTGAGGTTGTTGTTGAATTTGTTGGTGTTTTTCAGTGTTGAGGTTGTTGTTGTTTTTCAATGTTGAGGTTGTTGTTGAATTTGTTGGTGTTTTTCAATGTTGAGGTTGTTGTTGTTTTTCAATGTTGAGGTTGTTGTTGAATTTGTTGGTGTTTTTCAATGTTGAGGTTGTTCTTGAATTTGTTGGTGTTTTTCAATGTTGAGTTTGCTGTTGTTTTTCAATGTTGAGGTTATTGTTGAATTTGTTGGTGTTTTTCAATGTTGTGGTTGTTGTTGTTTTTCAATGTTGAGTTTGTTGTTGAATTTGTTGGTGTTTTTCAATGTTGAGTTTGTTGTTGTTTTTCAATGTTGAGGTGGTTGTTGAATTTGTTCGTGTTTTTCAATGTTGAGGTTGTTGTTGTTTTTCAATGTTGAGGTTGTTGTTGAATTTGTTGGTGTTTTTCAATGTTGAGGTTGTTGAATTTGTTGGTGTTTTTCAATCTTGAGTTTGTTGTTGAATTTGTTGGTGTTTTTCAATGTTGAGGTTGTTGTTGAATTTGTTGGTGTTTTTCAATGTTGAGGTTGTTGTTGTTTTTCAATGTTGAGGTTTTTGTTGAGTTTGTTGGTGTTTTTCAATGTTGAGGTTGTTGTTGAATTTGTTGGTGTTTTTCAATGTTGAGGTTGTTGTTGAATTTGTTGGTGTTTTTCAATGTTGTGGTTGTTGTTGTTTATAAATGTTGAGGTTGTTGTTGAATTTGTTGGTCTTTTTTCAATTTTGAGGTTGTTGGTGTTTTTCAATGTTGAGGTTGTTGTTGAATTTGATGGTGTTTTTCAATGTCGAGGTTGTTGTTGAATTTGTTGGTGTTTTTCAATGTTGAAGTTGTTGTTGAATTTGTTGGTGTTTTTCAATTTCGAGGTTGTTGTTGAATTTGTTGGTGTTTTTCAATGTTGAAGTTTTTGTTGAATTTCTTCGTGTTTTTCAATGTTGAGGTTGTTGTTGTTTTTCAATGTTGAGGTTGTTGTTGAATTTGTTGGTGTTTTTCAATGTTGAGCTTGTTGTTGTTTTTCAATGCTGAGGTTGTTGTTGAATTTGTTGGTGTTTTTCAATGTTGAGGTTGTTGTTGAATTTGTTGGTGTTTTTCAATGTTGAGGTTGTTGTTGTTTTCGAATGTTGAGGTTGTTGTTGAATTTTTTATTGTTTTTCAATGTTGAATTTGTTGGTGATTTTCAATGCTGAGGTTGTTGTTGAATTTGTTGGTGTTTTTCAATGTTGAGGTTGTTGTTGAATTTGTTGGTGTTTTTCAATGTTGAGGTTGTTGTTGTTTTTCAATGTTGAGGTTGTTGTTGAATTTGTTGGTGTTTTTCAATGTTGAGGTTGTTGTTGTTTTTCAATGTTGAGGTTGTTATTGAATTTGTTGGTGTTTTTCAATTTCGAGGTTGTTGTTGAATTTGTTGGTGTTTTTCAATGTTGAAGTTGTTCTTGAATTTGTTGGCGTTTTTCAATGTTGAGGTTGTTGTTGTTTTTCAATGTTGAGGTTGTTGTTGAATTTGTTGGTGTTTTTCAATGTTGAGGTTGTTGTTGTTTTTGAATGCTGAGGTTGTTGTTGAATTTGTTGGTGTTTTTCAATGTTGAGGTTGTTGTTGAATTTGTTGGTGTTTTTCAATGTTGAGGTTGTTGTTGTTTTTCAATGTGGAGGTTGTTGTTGAATTTGTTGGTGTTTTTCAATGTTGAGGTTGTTGTTGTTTTTCAATGTTGAGGTTGTTGTTGAATTTGTTGGTGTTTTTCAATGCTGAGGTTGTTGTTGAATTTGTTGGTGTTTCTCAATGTTGAGGTTGTTGTTGTTTTTCAATGTTGAGGTTATTGTTGAATTTGTTGGTGTTTTTCAATGTTGAGGTTGTTGTTGTTTTTCAATGTTGAGGTTGTTGTTGAATTTGTTGGTGTTTTTCAATGTTGAGTTTGTTGTTGTTTTTCAATGTTGAGGTTGTTGTTGAATTTGTTGGTGTTTTTCAATGTTGAGGTTGTTGTTGTTTTTCAATGTTCAGGTTGTTGTTAAATTTGTTGGTGTTTTTCAATGTTGAGGTTGTTGTTGTTTTTCAATGTTGAGGTTGTTGTTGAATTTGTTGGTGTTTTTCAATGTTGAGGTTGTTGTTGAATTTGTTGGTGTTTTTCAATGTTGAGGTTGTTGTTGTTTTTCAATGTTGAGGTTGTTGAATTTGTTGGTGTTTTTCAATCTTGAGTTTGTTGTTGAATTTGCTGGTGTTTTTCAATGTTGAGGTTGTTGTTGAATTTGTTGGTGTTTTTCAATGTTGAGGTTGTTGTTGTTTTTCAATGTTGAGGTTGTTGTTGAGTTTGTTGGTGTTTTTCAATGTTGAGGTTGTTGTTGAATTTGTTGGAGTTTTTCAATGTTGAGGTTGTTGTTGAATTTGTTAGTGTTTTTCAATGTTGTGGTTGTTGTTGTTTTTAAATGTTGAGGTTGTGGTTGAATTTGTTGGTGTTTTTTCAATTTTGAGTTCGTTGGTGTTTTTCAATGTTGTGGTTGTTGTTGAATTTGATGGTGTTTTTCAATGTCGAGGTTGTTGTTGAATTTGTTGGTGTTTTTCAATGTTGAAGTTGTTGTTGAATTTGTTGGTGTTTTTCAATTTCGAGGTTGCTGTTGAATTTGTTGGTGTTTTTCAATGTTGAAGTTTTTGTTGAATTTCTTGGTGTTTTTCAATGTTGAGGTTGTTGTTGTTTTTCAATGTTGAGGTTGTTGTTGAATTTGTTGGTGTTTTTCAATGTTGAGGTTGTTGTTGTTTTTCAATGCTGAGGTTGTTGTTGAATTTGTTGGTGTTTTTCAATGTTGAGGTTGTTGTTGAATTTGTTGGTGTTTTTCAATGTTGAGGTTGTTGTTGTTTTCCAATGTTGAGGTTGTTGTTGAATTTTTTGTTGTTTTTCAAAGTTGAATTTGTTGGTGTTTTTCAATGTTGAGGTTGTTGTTGAATTTGTTGGTGTTTTTCAATGTTGAGGTTGTTGTTGAATTTGTTGGTGTTTTTCAATGTTGAGGTTGTTGTTGTATTTCAATGTTGAGGTTGTTGTTGAATTTGTTGGTGTTTTTCAATGTTGAGGTTGTTGTTGTTTTTCAATGCTGAGGTTGTTGTTGAATTTGTTGGTGTTTTTCAATGTTGAGGTTGTTGTTGAATTTGTTGGTGTTTTTCAATGTTGAGGTTGTTGTTGTTTTTCAATGTTGAGGTTGTTGTTGAATTTGTTGGTGTTTTTCAATGTTGAGGTTGTTGTTGAGCTGGTGGTGTTTTTCAATGTTGAGGATGTTGTTGAATTTGTTGGTGTTTTTCAATGTTGAGGTTGTTGTTGAATTTGTTGGTGTTTTTCAATTTTGAGGATGTTGTTGTTTTTCAATGTTGAGGTTGTTGTTGAGCTGGTTGGTGTTTTTCAATGTTGAGGTTGTTGTTGAATTTGTTGTTGTTTTTCAATGTTGAGGTTGTTGTTGAATTTGTTGGTGTTTTTCAATGTTGTGGTTGTTGTTGTTTTTCAATGTTGAGGTTGTTTTTTGTTTTTCAATGTTGAGGTTGTTGTTGAATTTGTTGGTGCTTTTCAATGTTGAAGTTGTTGTTGTTTTTCAATGTTGAGGTTGTTTTTTGTTTTTCAATGTTGAGGTTGTTGTTGAATTTGTTGATGTTTTTCAATGTTGAGGTTGTTGTTGTTTTTCAATGTTGAGGTTGTTGTTGAATTTGTTGGTGTTTTTGAATGCTGCGGTTGTAGTTGAATTTGTTGGTGTTTTTCAATGTTGAGGTTGTTGTTGAATTTGTTGGTGTTTTTCAGTGTTGAGGTTGTTGTTGTTTTTCAATGTTGAGGTTGTTGTTGAATTTGTTGGTGTTTTTCAATGTTGAGGTTGTTGTTGTTTTTCAATGTTGAGGTTGTTGTTGAATTTGTTGGTGTTTTTCAATGTTGAGGTTGTTCTTGAATTTGTTGGTGTTTTTCAATGTTGAGGTTGTTGTTGTTTTTCAATGTTGAGGTTATTGTTGAATTTGTTGGTGTTTTTCAATGTTGTGGTTGTTGTTGTTTTTCAATGTTGAGTTTGTTGTTGAATTTGTTGGTGTTTTTCAATGTTGAGTTTGTTGTTGTTTTTCAATGTTGAGGTGGTTGTTGAATTTGTTCGTGTTTTTCAATGTTGAGGTTGTTGTTGTTTTTCAATGTTGAGGTTGTTGTTGAATTTGTTGGTGTTTTTCAATGTTGAGGTTGTTGAATTTGTTGGTGTTTTTCAATCTTGAGTTTGTTGTTGAATTTGTTGGTGTTTTTCAATGTTGAGGTTGTTGTTGAATTTGTTGGTGTTTTTCAATGTTGAGGTTGTTGTTGTTTTTCAATGTTGAGGTTTTTGTTGAGTTTGTTGGTGTTTTTCAATGTTGAGGTTGTTGTTGAATTTGTTGGTGTTTTTCAATGTTGAGGTTGTTGTTGAATTTGTTGGTGTTTTTCAATGTTGTGGTTGTTGTTGTTTATAAATGTTGAGGTTGTTGTTGAATTTGTTGGTCTTTTTTCAATTTTGAGGTTGTTGGTGTTTTTCAATGTTGAGGTTGTTGTTGAATTTGATGGTGTTTTTCAATGTCGAGGTTGTTGTTGAATTTGTTGGTGTTTTTCAATGTTGAAGTTGTTGTTGAATTTGTTGGTGTTTTTCAATTTCGAGGTTGTTGTTGAATTTGTTGGTGTTTTTCAATGTTGAAGTTTTTGTTGAATTTCTTCGTGTTTTTCAATGTTGAGGTTGTTGTTGTTTTTCAATGTTGAGCTTGTTGTTGTTTTTCAATGCTGAGGTTGTTGTTGAATTTGTTGGTGTTTTTCAATGTTGAGGTTGTTGTTGAATTTGTTGGTGTTTTTCAATGTTGAGGTTGTTGTTGTTTTCGAATGTTGAGGTTGTTGTTGAATTTTTTGTTGTTTTTCAATGTTGAATTTGTTGGTGATTTTCAATGCTGAGGTTGTTGTTGAATTTGTTGGTGTTTTTCAATGTTGAGGTTGTTGTTGAATTTGTTGGTGTTTTTCAATGTTGAGGTTGTTGTTGTTTTTCAATGTTGAGGTTGTTGTTGAATTTGTTGGTGTTTTTCAATGTTGAGGTTGTTGTTGTTTTTCAATGTTGAGGTTGTTATTGAATTTGTTGGTGTTTTTCAATTTCGAGGTTGTTGTTGAATTTGTTGGTGTTTTTCAATGTTGAAGTTGTTCTTGAATTTGTTGGCGTTTTTCAATGTTGAGGTTGTTGTTGTTTTTCAATGTTGAGGTTGTTGTTGAATTTGTTGGTGTTTTTCAATGTTGAGGTTGTTGTTGTTTTTGAATGCTGAGGTTGTTGTTGAATTTGTTGGTGTTTTTCAATGTTGAGGTTGTTGTTGAATTTGTTGGTGTTTTTCAATGTTGAGGTTGTTGTTGTTTTTCAATGTGGAGGTTGTTGTTGAATTTGTTGGTGTTTTTCAATGTTGAGGTTGTTGTTGTTTTTCAATGTTGAGGTTGTTGTTGAATTTGTTGGTGTTTTTCAATGCTGAGGTTGTTGTTGAATTTGTTGGTGTTTCTCAATGTTGAGGTTCTTGTTGTTTTTCAATGTTGAGGTTATTGTTGAATTTGTTGGCGTTTTTCAATGTTGAGGTTGTTGTTGTTTTTCAATGTTGAGGTTGTTGTTGAATTTGTTGGTGTTTTTCAATGTTGAGTTTGTTGTTGTTTTTCAATGTTGAGGTTGTTGTTGAATTTGTTGGTGTTTTTTAATGTTGAGGTTGTTGTTGTTTTTCAATGTTCAGGTTGTTGTTAAATTTGTTGGTGTTTTTCAATGTTGAGGTTGTTGTTGTTTTTCAATGTTGAGGTTGTTGTTGAATTTGTTGGTGTTTTTCAATGTTGAGGTTGTTGTTGAATTTGTTGGTGTTTTTCAATGTTGAGGTTGTTGTTGTTTTTCAATGTTGAGGTTGTTGAATTTGTTGGTGTTTTTCAATCTTGAGTTTGTTGTTGAATTTGCTGGTGTTTTTCAATGTTGAGGTTGTTGTTGAATTTGTTGGTGTTTTTCAATGTTGAGGTTGTTGTTGTTTTTCAATGTTGAGGTTGTTGTTGAGTTTGTTGGTGTTTTTCAATGTTGAGGTTGTTGTTGAATTTGTTGGTGTTTTTCAATGTTGAGGTTGTTGTTGAATTTGTTGGTGTTTTTCAATGTTGTGGTTGTTGTTGTTTTTAAATGTTGAGGTTGTGGTTGAATTTGTTGGTGTTTTTTCAATTTTGAGGTCGTTGGTGTTTTTCAATGTTGTGGTTGTTGTTGAATTTGATGGTGTTTTTCAATGTCGAGGTTGTTGTTGAATTTGTTGGTGTTTTTCAATGTTGAAGTTGTTGTTGAATTTGTTGGTGTTTTTCAATTTCGAGGTTGCTGTTGAATTTGTTGGTGTTTTTCAATGTTGAAGTTTTTGTTGAATTTCTTGGTGTTTTTCAATGTTGAGGTTGTTGTTGTTTTTCAATGTTGAGGTTGTTGTTGAATTTGTTGGTGTTTTTCAATGTTGAGGTTGTTGTTGTTTTTCAATGCTGAGGTTGTTGTTGAATTTGTTGGTGTTTTTCAATGTTGAGGTTGTTGTTGAATTTGTTGGTGTTTTTCAATGTTGAGGTTGTTGTTGTTTTCCAATGTTGAGGTTGTTGTTGAATTTTTTGTTGTTTTTCAAAGTTGAATTTGTTGGTGTTTTTCAATGTTGAGGTTGTTGTTGAATTTGTTGGTGTTATTCAATGTTGAGGTTGTTGTTGAATTTGTTGGTGTTTTTCAATGTTGAGGTTGTTGTTGTTTTTCAATGTTGAGGTTGTTGTTGAATTTGTTGGTGTTTTTCAATGTTGAGGTTGTTGTTGTTTTTCAATGCTGAGGTTGTTGTTGAATTTGTTGGTGTTTTTCAATGTTGAGGTTGTTGTTGAATTTGTTGGTGTTTTTCAATGTTGAGGTTGTTGTTGTTTTTCAATGTTGAGGTTGTTGTTGAATTTGTTGGTGTTTTTCAATGTTGAGGTTGTTGTTGAGCTGGTGGTGTTTTTCAATGTTGAGGATGTTGTTGAATTTGTTGGTGTTTTTCAATGTTGAGGTTGTTGTTGAATTTGTTGGTGTTTTTCAATTTTGAGGATGTTGTTGTTTTTCAATGTTGAGGTTGTTGTTGAATTTGTTGGTGTTTTTCCATGATGAGCTTGTTGTTGTTTTTCAAAGTTGAGGTTGTTTTGAATTTGTTGGTGTTTTTCAATGTTGAATTTTTTGTTGAATTTGTTGGTGTTTTTCAATGTTGAGGTTGTTGTTTTTCAATGTTGAGGTTGTTTTTGAATTTGTTGGCGTTTTTAAATGTTGAGGTTGCTGTTGAATTTGTTGGTGTTTTCAAAGTTGAGGTTTTTGTTGAACTTGTTGGTGTTTTTCAATGTTAAGGTTGTTGTTGAATTGGATGGTGTTTTTCAAAGTCGAGGTTGTTGTTGAATTTTTTGGTGTTTTTCAATGTTGAAGTTGTTGTTGAATTTGTTGGTGTTTTTCAATGTTGAGGTTGTTGTTGAATTTGTTGGTGTTTTGAAATGTTGAGGTTGTTGTTGAATTTGTTGGTGTTTTTCAATGTTGAGGTTGTTGTTGTTTTTCAATGTTGAGGTTGTTGTTGAATTTGTTG
Source organism: Isurus oxyrinchus (assembly GCA_026770705.1). Taxonomy (NCBI): domain Eukaryota; kingdom Metazoa; phylum Chordata; class Chondrichthyes; order Lamniformes; family Lamnidae; genus Isurus; species Isurus oxyrinchus. The sequence goes on from JANJGN010001600.1 coordinate 89,910, forward strand.
GTGTTTTTCAATGTTGAGGTTGTTGTTGAATTTGTTGGTATTTTTCAATTTCGAGGTTGTTGGTGAATTTGTTGGTGTTTTTCAATGTTGAAGTTGTTGTTGAATTTGTAGGTGTTTTTCAATGTTGAGGTTGATGTTGTTTTTCAATGTTGAGGTTGTTGTTGAATTTGTTGGTGTTTTTCAATGTTGAGGTTGTTGTTGTTTTTCAATGCTGAGGTTGTTGTTGAATTTGTTGGTGTTTTTCAATGTTGAGGTTGTTGTTGAATTTGTTGGTGTTTTTCAATGTTGAGGTTGTTGTTGAATTTGTTGGTGTTTCTCAATGTTGAGGTTGTTGTTGTTTTTCAATGTTGAGGTTATTGTTGAATTTGTTGGTGTTTTTCAATGTTGAGGTTGTTGTTGTTTTTCAATGTTGAGGTTGTTGTTGAATTTGTTGGTGTTTTTCAATGTTGAGTTTGTTGTTGTTTTTCAATGTTGAGGTTGTTGTTGAATTTGTTGGTGTTTTTCAATGTTGAGGTTGTCGTTGTTTTTCAATGTTCAGGTTGTTGTTGAATTTGTTGGTGTTTTTCAATGTTGAGGTTGTTGTTGTTTTTCAATGTTGAGGTTGTTGTTGAATTTGTTGGTGTTTTTCAATGTTGAGGTTGTTGTTGAATTTGTTGGTGTTTTTCAATGTTGAGGTTGTTGTTGTTTTTCAATGTTGAGGTTGTTGAATTTGTTGGTGTTTTTCACTCTTGAGTTTGTTGTTGAATTTGCTGGTGTTTTTCAAAGTTGAGGTTGTTGTTGAATTTGTTGGTGTTTTTCAATGTTGAGGTTGTTGTTGTTTTTCAATGTTGAGGTTGTTGTTGAGTTTGTTGGTGTTTTTCAATGTTGAGGTTGTTGTTGAATTTGTTGGTGTTTTTCAATGTTGAGGTTGTTGTTGAATTTGTTGGTGTTTTTCAATGTTGTGGTTGTTGTTGTTTTTAAATGTTGAGGTTGTGGTTGAATTTGTTGGTGTTTTTTCAATTTTGAGGTCGTTGGTGTTTTTCAATGTTGTGGTTGTTGTTGAATTTGATTGTGTTTTTCAATGTCGAGGTTGTTGTTGAATTTGTTGGTGTTTTTCAATGTTGAAGTTGTTGTTGAATTTGTTGGTGTTTTTCAATTTCGAGGTTGCTGTTGAATTTGTTGGTGTTTTTCAATGTTGAAGTTTTTGTTGAATTTCTTGGTGTTTTTCAATGTTGAGGTTGTTGTTGTTTTTCAATGTTGAGGTTGTTGTTGAATTTGTTGGTGTTTTTAAATGTTGAGGTTGTTGTTGTTTTTCAATGCTGAGGTTGTTGTTGAATTTGTTGGTGTTTTTCAATGTTGAGGTTGTTTTGAATTTGTTGGTGTTTTTCAATGTTGAGGTTGTTGTTGTTTTCCAATGTTGAGGTTGTTGTTGAATTTTTTGTTGTTTTTCAAAGTTGAATTTGTTGGTGTTTATCAATGTTGAGGTTGTTGTTGAATTTGTTGGTGTTTTTCAATGTTGAGGTTGTTGTTGAATTTGTTGGTGTTTTTCAATGTTGAGGTTGTTGTTGTTTTTCAATGTTGAGGTTGTTGTTGAATTTGTTGGTGTTTTTCAATGTTGAGGTTGTTGTTGTTTTTCAATGCTGAGGTTGTTGTTGAATTTGTTGGTGTTTTTCAATGTTGAGGTTGTTGTTGAATTTGATGGTGTTTTTCAATGTTGAGGTTGTTGTTGTTTTTCAATGTTGTGGTTGTTGTTGAATTTGTTGGTGTTTTTCAATGTTGAGGTTGTTGTTGAGCTGGTGGTGTTTTTCAATGTTGAGGATGTTGTTGAATTTGTTGGTGTTTTTAAATGTTGAGGTTGTTGTTGAATTTGTTGGTGTTTTTCAATTTTGAGGATGTTGTTGTTTTTCAATGTTGAGGTTGTTGTTGAATTTGATGGTGTTTTTCAATGTCTAGGTTGTTGTTGAATTTGTTGGTGTTTTTCAATGTTGAAGTTGTTGTTGAATTTGTTGGTGTTTTTCAATTTCGAGGTTGTTGTTGAATTTGTTGGTGTTTTTCAATGTTGAAGTTTTTGTTGAATTTCTTGGTGTTTTTCAATATTGAGGTTGTTGTTGTTTTTCAATGTTGAGGTTGTTGTTGAATTTGTTGGTGTTTTTCAATGTTGAGCTTGTTGTTGTTTTTCAATGCTGAGGTTGTTGTTGAATTTGTTGGTGTTTTTCAATGTTGAGGTTGTTCTTGAATTTGTTGGTGTTTTTCAATGTTGAGGTTGTTGTTGTTTTCGAATTTTGAGGTTGTTGTTGAATTTTTTGTTGTTTTTCAATGTTGAATTTGTTGGTGATTTTCAATGCTGAGGTTTTTGTTGAATTTGTTGGTGTTTTTCAATGTTGAGGTTGTTGTTGAATTTGTTGGTGTTTTTCAATGTTGAGGTTGTTGTTGTTTTTCAATGTTGAGTTTGTTGTTGAATTTGTTGGTGTTTTTCAATGTTGAGTTTGTTGTTGTTTTTCAATGCTGAGGTTGTTGATGAATTTGTTGGTGTTTTTCAATGTTGAGGTTGTTGTTGAATTTGTTGGTGTTTTTCAATGTTGAGGTGTTGTTGTTTTTCAATGTCGAGGTTGTTGTTGAATTTGTTGGTGTTTTTCAATGTTGAGGTTGTTGTTGTTTTTCAAAGTTGAGGTTGTTGTTGAATTTGTTGGTGTTTTTCAATGTTGAGGTTGTTGATGTTTTTCAATGTTGAGGTTGTTGTTGAATTTGTTGGTGTTTTTCAATGTTGAGGTTGTTGTTGAATTTGTTGGTGTTTTTCAATGTTGACGTTGTTGTTCTTTTTCAATGTTGAGGTTGTTGTTGAGCTGGTTGGTGTTTTTCAATGTTGAGGTTGTTGTTGAATTTGTTGGTGTTTTTCAATGTTGAGGTTGTTGTTGAATTTGTTGGTGTTTTTCAATGTTGTGGTTGTTGTTGTTTTTCAATGTTGAGGTTGTTTTTTGTTTTTCAATGTTGAGGTTGTTGTTGAATTTGTTGGTGTTTTTCAATGTTGAAGTTGTTGTTGTTTTTCAATGTTGAGGTTGTTTTTTGTTTTTCAATGTTGAGGTTGTTGTTGAATTTGTTGATGTTTTTCAATGTTGAGGTTGTTGTTGTTTTTCAATGTTGAGGTTGTTGTTGAATTTGTTGGTGTTTTTGAATGCTGCGGTTGTAGTTGAATTTGTTGGTGTTTTTCAATGTTGAGGTTGTTGTTGAATTTGTTGGTGTTTTTCAGTGTTGAGGTTGTTGTTGTTTTTCAATGTTGAGGTTGTTGTTGAATTTGTTGGTGTTTTTCAATGTTGAGGTTGTTGTTGTTTTTCAATGTTGAGGTTGTTGTTGAATTTGTTGGTGTTTTTCAATGTTGAGGTTGTTCTTGAATTTGTTGGTGTTTTTCAATGTTGAGGTTGTTGTTGTTTTTCAATGTTGAGGTTATTGTTGAATTTGTTGGTGTTTTTCAATGTTGTGGTTGTTGTTGCTTTTCAATGTTGAGTTTGTTGTTGAATTTGTTGGTGTTTTTCAATGTTGAGTTTGTTGTTGTTTTTCAATGTTGAGGTGGTTGTTGAATTTGTTGGTGTTTTTCAATGTTGAGGTTGTTGTTGTTTTTCAATGTTGAGGTTGTTGTTGAATTTGTTGGTGTTTTTCAATGTTGAGGTTGTTGAATTTGTTGGCGTTTTTCAATCTTGAGTTTGTTGTTGAATTTGTTGGTGTTTTTCAATGTTGAGGTTGTTGTTGAATTTGTTGGTGTTTTTCAATGTTGAGGTTGTTGTTGTTTTTCAATGTTGAGGTTGTTGTTGAGTTTGTTGGTGTTTTTCAATGTTGAGGTTGTTGTTGAATTTGTTGGTGTTTTTCAATGTTGAGGTTGTTGTTGAATTTGTTGGTGTTTTTCAATGTTGTGGTTGTTGTTGTTTATAAATGTTGAGGTTGTTGTTGAATTTGTTGGTCTTTTTTCAATTTTGAGGTTGTTGGTGTTTTTCAATGTTGAGGTTTTTGTTGAATTTGATGGTGTTTTTCAATGTCGAGGTTGTTGTTGAATTTGTTGGTGTTTTTCATTGTTGAAGTTGTTGTTGAATTTGTTGGTGTTTTTCAATTTCGAGGTTGTTGTTGAATTTGTTGGCGTTTTTCAATGTTGAAGTTTTTGTTGAATTTCTTCGTGTTTTTCAATGTTGAGGTTGTTGTTGTTTTTCAATGTTGAGGTTGTTGTTGAATTTGTTGGTGTTTTTCAATGTTGAGCTTGTTGTTGTTTTTCAATGCTGAGGTTGTTGTTGAATTTGTTGGTGTTTTTCAATGTTGAGGTTGTTGTTGAATTTGTTGGTGTTTTTCAATGTTGAGCTTGTTGTTGTTTTTCAATGCTGAGGTTGTTGTTGAATTTGTTGGTGTTTTTCAATGTTGAGGTTGTTGTTGAATTTGTTGGTGTTTTTCAATGTTGAGGTTGTTGTTGTTTTCGAATGTTGAGGTTGTTGTTGAATTTTTTGTTGTTTTTCAATGTTGAATTTGTTGGTGTTTTTCAATGCTGAGGTTGTTGTTGAATTTGTTGGTGTTTTTCAATGTTGAGGTTGTTGTTGAATTTGTTGGTGTTTCTCAATGTTGAGGTTGTTGTTGTTTTTCAATGTTGAGGTTGTTGTTGAATTTGTTGGTGTTTTTCAATGTTGAGGTTGTTGTTGTTTTTCAATGTTGAGGTTGTTGTTGAATTTGTTGGTGTTTTTCAATTTCGAGGTTGTTGTTGAATTTGTTGGTGTTTTTCAATGTTGAAGTTGTTCTTGAATTTGTTGGCGTTTTTCAATGTTGAGGTTGTTGTTGTTTTTCAATGATGAGGTTGTTGTTGAATTTGTTGGTGTTTTTCAATGATGAGGTTGTTGTTGTTTTTGAATGCTGAGGTTGTTGTTGAATTTGTTGGTGTTTTTCAATGTTGAGTTTGTTGTTGAATTTGTTGGTGTTTTTCAATGTTGAGGTTGTTGTTGTTTTTCAATGTTGAGGTTGTTGTTGAATTTGTTGGTGTTTTTCAATGTTGAGGATGTTGTTGTTTTTGAATGTTGAGGTTGTTGTTGAATTTGTTGGTGTTTTTCAATGTTGAGGTTGTTGTTGAATTTGTTGGTGTTTTTGAATGTTGAGGTTGTTGTTGTTTTTCAATGTTGAGGTTATTGTTGAATTTGTTGGTGTTTTTCAATGTTGAGGTTGTTGTTGTTTTTCAATGTTGAGGTTGTTGTTGAAGTTGTTGGTGTTTTTCAATGTTGAGGTTGTTGTTGTTTTTCAATGTTGAGGTTGTTGTTGAATTTGTTGGTGTTTTTCAATGTTGAGGTTGTTGTTGTTTTTCAATGTTGAGGTTGTTGTTGAATTTGTTGGTGTTTTTCAATGTTGAGGTTTTTGTTGTTTTTCAATGTTGAGGTTGTTGTTGAATTTGTTGGTGTTTTTCAATGTTGAGGTTGTTGTTGAATTTGTTGGTGTTTTTCAATGTTGAGGTTGTTGTTGTTTTTCAATGTTGAGGTTGTTGAATTTGTTGGTGTTTTTCAATCTTGAGTTTGTTGTTGAATTTGTTGGTGTTTTTCAATGTTGAGGTTGTTGTTGAGTTTGTTGGTCTTTTTCAATGTTGAGGTTGTTGTTGAATTTGTTGGTGTTTTTCAATGTTGAGGTTGTTGTTGAATTTGTTGGTGTTTTTCAATGTTGTGGTTGTTGTTGTTTTTAAATGTTGAGGTTTTTGTTGAATTTGTTGGTGTTTTTTCAATTTTGAGGTTGTTGGTGTTTTTCAATGTTGAGGTTGTTGTTGAATTTGATGTTGTTTTTCAATGTCGAGGTTGTTGTTGAATTTGTTGGTGTTTTTCAATGTTGAAGTTGTTGTTGAATTTGTTGGTGTTTTTCAATTTCGAGGTTGTTGTTGAATTTGTTGGGGTTTTTCAATTTTGAAGTTTTTGTTGAATTTCTTCGTGTTTTTCAATGCTGAGGTTGTTGTTGTTTTTCAATGTTGAGGTTGTTGTTGAATTTGTTGGTGTTTTTCAATGTTGAGCTTGTTGTTGTTTTTCAATGCTGAGGTTGTTGTTGAATTTGTTGGTGTTTTTCAATGTTGAGGTTGTTGTTGAATTTGTTGGTGTTTTTCAATGTTGAGGTTGTTGTTGTTTTCGAATGTTGAGGTTGTTGTTGAATTTTTTGTTGTTTTTCAATGTTGAATTTGTTGGTGTTTTTCAATGCTGAGGTTGTTGTTGAATTTGTTGGTGTTTTTCAATGTTGAGTTTGTTGTTGAATTTGTTGGTGTTTTTCAATGTTGAGGTTGTTGTTGTTTTTCAATGTTGAGGTTGTTGGTGACTTTGTTGGTGTTTTTCAATGTTGAAGTTGTTGTTGAATTTTTTGGTGTTTTTGAATGTTGAGGTTGTTGTTGTTTTTGAATGTTGAGGTTGTTGTTGAATTTGTTGGTGTTTTTCAATGTTGAGGTTGTTGTTGTTTTTCAATGCTGAGGTAGTTGTTGAATTTGTTGGTGTTTTTCAATGTTGAGGTTGTTCTTGAATTTGTTGCTGTTTTTCAATGTGAGGTTGTTGTTGTTTTTCAATGTTGAGGTTGTTGTTGAATTTGTTGGTGTTTTTCAATGTTGAGGTTGTTGTTGTTTTTCAATGTTGAGGTTGTTGTTCAATTTGTTGATGTTTTTCAATGTTGAGGTTGTTGTTCAATTTGTTGGTGTTTTTCAATGTTGAGGTTGTTGTTGTTTTTCAATGTTGAGGTTATTGTTGAATTTGTTGGTGTTTTTCAATGTTGAGGCTGTTGTTGTTTTTCAATGTTGAGGTTGTTGTTGAATTTGTTGGTGTTTTTCAATGTTGAGTTTGTTGTTGTTTTTCAATGTTGAGGTTGTTGTTGAATTTGTTGGTGTTTTTCAATGTTGAGGTTGTTGTTGTTTTTCAATGTTGAGGTTGTTGTTGAATTTGTTGGAGTTTTTCAATGTTGAGGTTGTTGTTGTTTTTCAATGTTGAGGTTGTTGTTGAATTTGTTGTTGTTTTTCAATGTTGAGGTTGTTGTTGAATTTGTTGGTGTTTTTCAATGTTGAGGTTGTTGTTGTTTTTCAATGTTGAGGTTGTTGAATTTGTTGGTTTTTTTCAATCTTGAGTTTGTTGTTGAATTTGTTGGTGTTTTTCAATGTTGAGGTTGTTGTTGAATTTGTTGGTGTTTTTCAATGTTGAGGTTGTTGTTGTTTTTCAATGTCGAGGTTGTTGTTGAGTTTGTTGGTGTTTTTCAATGTTGAGGTTGTTGTTGAATTTGTTGGTGTTTTTCAATGTTGAGGTTGTTGTTGTTTTTCAATGTTGAGGTTGTTGAATTTGTTGGTGTTTTTCAATGTTGAGGTTGTTGTTGAATTTGATGGTGTTTTTCAATGTCGAGGTTGTTGTTGAATTTGTTGGTGTTTTTCAATGTTGAAGTTGTTGTTCAATTTGTTGGTGTTTTTCAATGTTGAGGTTGTTGTTGTTTTTCAAAGTTGAGGTTGTTGTTGAATTTGTTGGTGTTTTTCAATGTTGTGTTTGTTGTTGTTTTTCAATGTTGAGGTTGTTGTTGAATTTGTTGGTATTTTTCAATTTCGAGGTTGTTGGTGAATTTGTTGCTGTTTTTCAATGTTGAAGTTGTTGTTGAATTTGTTGGTGTTTTTCAATGTTGAAGTTGTTGTTGTTTTTCAATGTTGAGGTTGTTGTTGAATTTGTTGGTGTTTTTCAATGTTGAGGTTGTTGTTGTTTTTCAATGCTGAGGTTGTTGTTGAATTTGTTGGTGTTTTTCAATGTTGAGGTTGTTGTTGAATTTGTTGGTGTTTTTCAATGTTGAGGTTGTTGTTGTTTTTCAATGTTGTGGTTGTTGTTGAATTTGTTGGTGTTTTTCAATGTTGAGGTTGTTGTTGTTTTTCAATGTTGAGGTTGTTGTTGAATTTGTTGGTGTTTTTCAATGTTGAGGTTGTTGTTGAATTTGTTGGTGTTTTTCAATGTTGAGGTTGTTGTTGTTTTTCAATGTTGAGGTTATTGTTCAATTTGTTGGTGTTTTTCAATGTTGAGGTTGTTGTTGTTTTTCAATGTTGAGGTTGTTGTTGAATTTGTTGGTGTTTTTCAATGTTGAGTTTGTTGTTGTTTTTCAATGTTGAGGTTGTTGCTGAATTTGTTGGTGTTTTTCAATGTTGAGGTTGTTGTTGAATTTGTTGGTGTTTTTCAATGTTGAGATTGTTGTTGTTTTTCAATGTTGAGGTTGTTGTTGAATTTGTTGGTGTTTTTAAATGTTGAGGTTGTTGTTGAATTTGTTGGTGTTTTTCAATGTTGAGGTTGTTGTTGTTTTTCAATGTTGAGGTTGTTGTTGAATTTGTTGGTGTATTTCAATGTTTAGGTTGTTGTTGTTTTTCAATGTTGAGGTTGTTGTTGAATTTGTTGGTGTTTTTCAATTTTGAGGTTGTTGTTGTTTTTCAATGCTGAGGTAGTTGTTGAATTTGTTGGTGTTTTTCAATGTTGAGGTTGTTGTTGAATTTGTTGCTGTTTTTCAATGTTGAGGATGTTGTTGTTTTTCAATGTTGAGGTTGTTTTTGAATTTGTTGGTGTTTTTCAATGTTGAGGTTGTTGTTGTTTTTCAATGTTGAGGTTGTTGTTGAATTTGTTGGTGTTTTTCAATGTTGAGGTTGTTGTTGAATTTGTTGGTGTTTTTCAATTTCGAGGTTGTTGTTGAATTTGTTGGTGTTTTTCAATGTTGAAGTTGTTCTTGAATATGTTGGCGTTTTTCAATGTTGAGGTTGTTGTTGTTTTTCAATGTTGAGGTTGTTGTTGAATTTGTTGGTGTTTTTCAATGTTGAGGTTGTTGTTGTTTTTGAATGCTGAGGTTGTTGTTGAATTTGTTGGTGTTTTTCAATGTTGAGGGTGTTGTTGAATTTGTTGGTGTTTTTCAATGTTGAGGTTGTTGTTGTTTTTAAATGTTGAGGTTGTTGTTGAATTTGTTGGTGTTTTTCAATGTTGAGGTTGTTGTTGTTTTTCAATGTTGAGGTTGTTGTTGAATTTGTTGGTGTTTTTCAATGTTGAGGTTGTTGTTGAATTTGTTGGTGTTTTTCAATGTTGAGGTTGTTGTTGTTTTTCGATGTTGAAGTTATTGTTGAATTTGTTGGTGTTTTTCAATGTTGAGGTTGTTGTTGTTTTTCAATGTTGAGGTTGTTGTTGAATTTGTTGGTGTTTTTCAATGTTGAGTTTGTTGTTGTTTTTCAAAGTTGCGGTTGTTGTTGAATTTGTTGGTGTTTTTCTTTGTAGAGGTTGTTGTTGTTTTTCAATGTTGAGGTTGTTGTTGAATTTGTTGGTGTTATTCAATGTTGAGGTTGTTGTTGTTTTTCAATGCTGTGGTTGTTGTTGAATTTGTTGGTGTTTTTCAATGTTGAGGTTGTTGTTGAATTTGTTGGTGTTTTTCAATGTTGAGGTTGTTGCTGTTTTTCAATGTTGAGGTTGTTGAATTTGTTGGTGTTTTTCAATGTTGAGGTTGTTGTTGAATTTGTTGGTGTTTTTCAATGTTGAGGTTGTTGTTGTTTTTCAATGTTGAGGTTGTTGAATTTGTTGGTGTTTTTCAATGTTGAGGTTGTTGTTGAATTTGATGGTGTTTTTCAATGTCGAGGTTGTTGTTGAATTTGTTGGTGTTTTTCAATGTTGAAGTTGTTGTTCAATTTGTTGGTGTTTTTCAATGTTGAGGTTGTTGTTGTTTTTCAATGTTGAGGTTGTTGTTGAATTTGTTGGTGTTTTTCAATGTTGTGGTTGTTGTTGTTTTTCAATGTTGAGGTTGTTGTTGAATTTGTTGGTATTTTTCAATTTCGAGGTTGTTGGTGAATTTGTTGCTGTTTTTCAATGTTGAAGTTGTTGTTGAATTTGTTGGTGTTTTTCAATGTTGAAGTTGTTGTTGTTTTTCAATGTTGAGGTTGTTGTTGAATTTGTTGGTGTTTTTCAATGTTGAGGTTGTTGTTGTTTTTCAATGCTGAGGTTGTTGTTGAATTTGTTGGTGTTTTTCAATGTTGAGGTTGTTGTTGAATTTGTTGGTGTTTTTCAATGTTGAGGTTGTTGTTGTTTTTCAATGTTGTGGTTGTTGTTGAATTTGTTGGTGTTTTTCAATGTTGAGGTTGTTGTTGTTTTTCAATGTTGAGGTTGTTGTTGAATTTGTTGGTGTTTTTCAATGTTGAGGTTGTTGTTGAATTTGTTGGTGTTTTTCAATGTTGAGGTTGTTGTTGTTTTTCAATGTTGAGGTTATTGTTCAATTTGTTGGTGTTTTTCAATGTTGAGGTTGTTGTTGTTTTTCAATGTTGAGGTTGTTGTTGAATTTGTTGGTGTTTTTCAATGTTGAGTTTGTTGTTGTTTTTCAATGTTGAGGTTGTTGTTGAATTTGTTGGTGTTTTTCAATGTTGAGGTTGTTGTTGAATTTGTTGGTGTTTTTCAATGTTGAGATTGTTGTTGTTTTTCAATGTTGAGGTTGTTGTTGAATTTGTTGGTGTTTTTAAATGTTGAGGTTGTTGTTGAATTTGTTGGTGTTTTTCAATGTTGAGGTTGTTGTTGTTTTTCAATGTTGAGGTTGTTGTTGAATTTGTTGGTGTATTTCAATGTTTAGGTTGTTGTTGTTTTTCAATGTTGAGGTTGTTGTTGAATTTGTTGGTGTTTTTCAATTTTGAGGTTGTTGTTGTTTTTCAATGCTGAGGTAGTTGTTGAATTTGTTGGTGTTTTTCAATGTTGAGGTTGTTGTTGAATTTGTTGCTGTTTTTCAATGTTGAGGATGTTGTTGTTTTTCAATGTTGAGGTTGTTTTTGAATTTGTTGGTGTTTTTCAATGTTGAGGTTGTTGTTGTTTTTCAATGTTGAGGTTGTTGTTGAATTTGTTGGTGTTTTTCAATGTTGAGGTTGTTGTTGAATTTGTTGGTGTTTTTCAATTTCGAGGTTGTTGTTGAATTTGTTGGTGTTTTTCAATGTTGAAGTTGTTCTTGAATATGTTGGCGTTTTTCAATGTTGAGGTTGTTGTTGTTTTTCAATGTTGAGGTTGTTGTTGAATTTGTTGGTGTTTTTCAATGTTGAGGTTGTTGTTGTTTTTGAATGCTGAGGTTGTTGTTGAATTTGTTGGTGTTTTTCAATGTTGAGGGTGTTGTTGAATTTGTTGGTGTTTTTCAATGTTGAGGTTGTTGTTGTTTTTAAATGTTGAGGTTGTTGTTGAATTTGTTGGTGTTTTTCAATGTTGAGGTTGTTGTTGTTTTTCAATGTTGAGGTTGTTGTTGAATTTGTTGGTGTTTTTCAATGTTGAGGTTGTTGTTGAATTTGTTGGTGTTTTTCAATGTTGAGGTTGTTGTTGTTTTTCGATGTTGAAGTTATTGTTGAATTTGTTGGTGTTTTTCAATGTTGAGGTTGTTGTTGTTTTTCAATGTTGAGGTTGTTGTTGAATTTGTTGGTGTTTTTCAATGTTGAGTTTGTTGTTGTTTTTCAATGTTGTGGTTGTTGTTGAATTTGTTGGTGTTTTTCAATGTTGAGGTTGTTGTTGAATTTGTTGGTGTTTTTCAATGTTGAGGTTGTTGCTGTTTTTCAATGTTGAGGTTGTTGAATTTGTTGGTGTTTTTCAATGTTGAGGTTGTTGTTGAATTTGTTGGTGTTTTTCAATTTTGAGGTTGTTGTTGTTTTTCAATGTTGAGGTTGTTGTTGAGTTTGTTGGTGTTTTTCAATGTTGAGGTTGTTGTTGTATTTGTTGGTGTTTTTCAATGTTGAGGTTGTTGTTGAATTTGTTGGTGTTTTTCAATGTTGTGGTTGTTGTTGTTTTTAAATGTTGAGGTTGTTGAATTTGTTGTTGTTTTTCAATGTTGAGGTTGTTGTTGAATTTGTTGGTGTTTTTCAATTTTGAGGTTGTTGTTGTTTTTCAATGTTGAGGTTGTTGTTGAGTTTGTTGGTGCTTTTCAATGTTAAGGTTGTTGTTGTATTTGTTGGTGTTTTTCAATGTTGAGGTTGTTGTTGAATTTGTTGGTGTTTTTCAATGTTGTGGTTGTTGTTGTTTTTAAATGTTGAGTTTGTTGAATTTGTTGTTGTTTTTCAATGTTGAGGTTGTTGTTGCTTTTCAATGTTGAGGTTGTTGTTGAATTTGTTGGTGTATTTCAATGTTTAGGTTGTTGTTGTTTTTCAATGTTGAGGTTGTTGTTGAATTTGTTGGTGTTTTTCAATTTCGAGGTTGTTGGTGACTTTGTTGGTGTTTTTCAATGTTGAGGTTGCTGTTGAATTTGTTGGTGTTTTTGAATGTTGAGGTTGTTGTTGTTTTTGAATGTAGAGGTTGTTGTTGAATTTGTTGGTGTTTTTCAATGTTGAGGTTGTTGTTGAATTTGTTGGTGTTTTTCAATGTTGAGGTTGTTGTTGTTTTTCAATGTTGTGGTTGTTGTTGAATTTGTTGGTGTTTTTCAATGTTGAGGTTGTTGTTGTTTTTCAATGTTGAGGTTGTTGTTGAATTTGTTGGTGTTTTTCAATGTTGAGGTTGTTGTTGAATTTGTTGGTGTTTTTCAATGTTGAGGTTGTTGTTGTTTTTCAATGTTGAGGTTATTGTTCAATTTGTTGGTGTTTTTCAATGTTGAGGTTGTTGTTGTTTTTCAATGTTGAGGTTGTTGTTGAATTTGTTGGTGTTTTTCAATGTTGAGTTTGTTGTTGTTTTTCAATGTTGAGGTTGTTGTTGAATTTGTTGGTGTTTTTCAATGTTGAGGTTGTTGTTGAATTTGTTGGTGTTTTTCAATGTTGAGATTGTTGTTGTTTTTCAATGTTGAGGTTGTTGTTGAATTTGTTGGTGTTTTTAAATGTTGAGGTTGTTGTTGAATTTGTTGGTGTTTTTCAATGTTGAGGTTGTTGTTGTTTTTCAATGTTGAGGTTGTTGTTGAATTTGTTGGTGTATTTCAATGTTTAGGTTGTTGTTGTTTTTCAATGTTGAGGTTGTTGTTGAATTTGTTGGTGCTTTTCAATTTTGAGGTTGTTGTTGTTTTTCAATGCTGAGGTAGTTGTTGAATTTGTTGGTGTTTTTCAATGTTGAGGTTGTTGTTGAATTTGTTGCTGTTTTTCAATTTGAGGATGTTGTTGTTTTTCAATGTTGAGGTTGTTTTTGAATTTGTTGGTGTTTTTCAATGTTGAGGTTGTTGTTGTTTTTCAATGTTGAGGTTGTTGTTGAATTTGTTGGTGTTTTTCAATGTTGAGGTTGTTGTTGAATTTGTTGGTGTTTTTCAATTTCGAGGTTGTTGTTGAATTTGTTGGTGTTTTTCAATGTTGAAGTTGTTCTTGAATATGTTGGCGTTTTTCAATGTTGAGGTTGTTGTTGTTTTTCAATGTTGAGGTTGTTGTTGAATTTGTTGGTGTTTTTCAATGTTGAGGTTGTTGTTGTTTTTGAATGCTGAGGTTGTTGTTGAATTTGTTGGTGTTTTTCACTGTTGAGGGTGTTGTTGAAATTGTTGGTGTTTTTCAATGTTGAGGTTGTTGTTGTTTTTAAATGTTGAGGTTGTTGTTGAATTTGTTGGTGTTTTTCAATGTTGAGGTTGTTGTTCTTTTTCAATGTTGAGGTTGTTGTTGAATTTGTTGGTGTTTTTCAATGTTGAGGTTGTTGTTGAATTTGTTGGTGTTTTTCAATGTTGAGGTTGTTGTTGTTTTTCGATGTTGAGGTTATTGTTGAATTTGTTGGTGTTTTTCAATGTTGAGGTTGTTGTTGTTTTTCAATGTTGAGGTTGTTGTTGAATTTGTTGGTGTTTTTCAATGTTGAGTTTCTTGTTGTTTTTCAAAGTTGCGGTTGTTGTTGAATTTGTTGGTGTTTTTCTTTGTAGAGGTTGTTGTTGTTTTTCAATGTTGAGGTTGTTGTTGAATTTGTTGGTGTTATTCAATGTTGAGGTTGTTGTTGTTTTTCAATGTTGAGGTTGTTGTTGAATTTGTTGGTGTTTTTCAATGTTGAGGTTGTTGTTGAATTTGTTGGTGTTTTTCAATGTTGAGGTTGTTGCTGTTTTTCAATGTTGAGGTTGTTGAATTTGTTGGTGTTTTTCAATCTTGAGTTTGTTGTTGAATTTGTTGGTGTTTTTCAATGTTGAGGTTGTTGTTGAATTTGTTGGTGTTTTTCAATTTTGAGGTTGTTGTTGTTTTTCAATGTTGAGGTTGTTGTTGAGTTTGTTGGTGTTTTTCAATGTTGAGGTTGTTGTTGTATTTGTTGGTGTTTTTCAATGTTGAGGTTGTTGTTGAATTTGTTGGTGTTTTTCAATGTTGTGGTTGTTGTTGTTTTTAAATGTTGAGGTTGTTGAATTTGTTGTTGTTTTTCAATGTTGAGGTTGTTGTTGCTTTTCAATGTTGAGGTTGTTGTTGAATTTGTTGGTGTATTTCAATGTTTAGGTTGTTGTTGTTTTTCAATGTTGAGGTTGTTATTGAATTTGTTGGTGTTTTTCAATTTCGAGGTTGTTGGTGACTTTGTTGGTGTTTTTCAATGTTGAGGTTGTTGTTGAATTTGTTGGTGTTTTTGAATGTTGAGGTTGTTGTTGTTTTTGAATGTTGAGGTTGTTGTTGAATTTGTTGGTGTTTTTCAATGTTGAGGTTGTTGTTGTTTTTCAATGCTGAGGTAGTTGTTGAATTTGTTGGTGTTTTTCAATGTTGAGGTTGTTCTTGAATTTGTTGCTGTTTTTCAATGTGAGGTTGTTGTTGTTTTTCAATGTTGAGGTTGTTGTTGAATTTGTTGGTGTTTTTCAATGTTGAGGTTGTTGTTGTTTTTCAATGTTGAGGTTGTTGTTGAATTTGTTGGTGTTTTTCAATGTTGAGGTTGTTGTTGTTTTTCAATGTTGAGGTTGTTGTTGAATTTGTAGGTGTTTTTCAATTTCGAGGTTGTTTTTGAATTTGTTGGTGTTTTTCAATGTTGAGGTTGTTGTTGAATTTGTTGGTGTTTTTCAATGTTGAGGTTGTTGTTGTTTTTCAATGTTGAGGTTGTTGTTGAATTTGCTGGTGTTTTTCAATGTTGAGGTTGTTGTTGTTTTTCAATGTTGAGGTTGTTGTTGAATTTGTTGGTGTTTTTCAATGTTGAGGTTGTTGTTGAATTTGTTGGTGTTTTTCAATGTTGAGGTTGTTGTTGTTTTTCAATGTTGAGGTTATTGTTGAATTTGTTGGTGTTTTTCAATGTTGAGGCTGTTGTTGTTTTTCAATGTTGAGGTTGTTGTTGAATTTGTTGGTGTTTTTCAATGTTGAGTTTGTTGTTGTTTTTCAATGTTGAGGTTGTTGTTGAATTTGTTGGTGTTTTTCAATGTTGAGGTTGTTGTTGTTTTTCAATGTTGAGGTTGTTGTTGAATTTGTTGGTGTTTTTCAATGTTGAGGTTGTTGTTGTTTTTCAATGTTGAGGTTGTTGTTGAATTTGTTGGTGTTTTTCAATGTTGAGGTTGTTGTTGAATTTGTTGGTGTTTTTCAATGTTGAGGTTGTTGTTGTTTTTCAATGTTGAGGTTGTTGAATTTGTTGGTGTTTTTCAATCTTGAGTTTGTTGTTGAATTTGTTGGTGTTTTTCAAAGCTGAGGTTGTTGTTGAATTTGTTGGTGTTTTTCAATGTTGAGGTTGATGTTGTTTTTCAATGTCGAGGTTGTTGTTGAGTTTGTTGGTGTTTTTCAATGTTGAGGTTGTTGTTGAATTTGTTGGTGTTTTTCAATGTTGAGGTTGTTGTTGAATTTGTTGGTGTTTTTCAAAGTTGTGGTTGTTGTTGTTTTTAAATGTTGAGGTTGTTGTTGAATTTCTTGGTGTTTTTTCAATTTTGAGGTTGTTGGTTTTTTTCAATGTTGAGGTTGTTGTTGAATTTGATGGTGTTTTTCAATGTCGAGGTTGTTGTTGAATTTGTTGGTGTTTTTCAATGTTGAAGTTGTTGTTGAATTTGTTGGTGTTTTTCAATTTCGAGGTTGTTGTTGAATTTGTTGGTGTTTTTCAATGTTGAAGTTTTTGTTGAATTTCTTGGTGTTTTTCAATGTTGAGGTTGTTGTTGTTTTTCAATGTTGAGGTTGTTGTTGAATTTGTTGGTGTTTTTCAATGTTGAGGTTGATGTTGTTTTACAATGCTGAGGTTGTTGTTGAATTTGTTGGTGTTTTTCAATGTTGAGGTTGTTGTTGAATTTGTTGGTGTTTTTCAATGTTGAGGATGTTGTTGTTTTCCAATGTTGAGGTTGTTGTTGAATATTTTGTTGTTTTTCAATTTTGAATTTGTTGGTGTTTTTCAAAGTTGAGGTTGTTGTTGAATTTGTTGGTGTTTTTCAATGATGAGGTTGTTGTTGAATTTGTTGGTGTTTTTCAATGTTGAGGTTGTTGTTGTTTTTCAATGCTGAGTTTTTTGTTGAATTTGTTGGTGTTTTTCAATGTTGAGGTTGTTGTTGTTTTTCAATGCTGAGGTTGTTGTTGAATTTGTTGGTTTTTTTCAATGTTGAGGTTGTTGTTGAATTTGTTGGTGTTTTTCAATGTTGAGGTTGTTGTTGTTTTTCAAAGTTGAGGTTGTTGTTGAATTTGTTGTTGTTTTTCAATGTTGAGGTTGTTGTTGTTTTTCAATGTTGAGGTTGTTGTTGAATTTGTTGGTGTTTTTCAGTGTTGAGGTTGTTGTTGAATTTGTTGGTGTTTTTCAATGTTGAGGTTGTTGTTGTTTTTCAATATTGAGGTTGTTGTTGAATTTGTTGGTGTTTTTCATTGTTGAGTTTGTTGTTGTTATTCAATGTTGAGGTTGTTGTTGAATTTGTTGGTGTTTTTCAATGTTGAGGTTGTTGTTGTTTTTCAATGTTGAGGTTGTCGTTGAATTTGTTGGTGTTTTTCAATGTTGAGCTTGTTGGTTTTTTTCAATGTTGAGGTTGTTGTTGAATTTGTTGGTGTTTTTCAATGTTGAGGTTGTTGTTGAATTTGTTGGTGTTTTTCAATGTTGAGGTTGTTGTTCTTTTTCAATGTTGAGGTTGTTGTTGAGCTGGTTGGTGTTTTTCAATGTTGAGGTTGTTGTTGAATTTGTTGGTGTTTTTCAATGTTGACGTTGTTGTTGAATTTGCTGGTGTTTTTCAATGTTGAGGTTGTTGTTGTTTTTAAATGTTGGGGTTGTTGTTGAAATTGTTGGTGTTTTTCAATTTTGAGGATGTTGTTGTTTTTCAATGTTGATGTTGTTGTTGAATTTGTTGGTGTTTTTCAATGTTGAGGTTGTTGTTGTTTTTCAATGTTGAGGTTGTGGTTGAATTTGTTGGTGTTTTTCAATGTTGAGGTTGTTGTTGTTTTTCAATGTTGAGGTTGTTGTTGAATTTGTTGGTGTTTTTCAATGTTGAGGTTGTTGTTGAATTTGTTGGTGTTTTTCAATGTTGTGGTTGTTGTATTTTTTCAATGTTGAGGTTATTGTTGAATTTGTTGGTGTTTTTCAATGTGAGGTTGTTGTTGTTTTTCAATGTTGAGGTTGTTGTTGAATTTGTTGGTGTTTTTCAATGTTGAGTTTGTTGTTGTTTTTCAATGTTGAGGTTGTTGTTGAATTTGTTGTTGTTTTTCAATGCTGAGGTTGTTGTTGAATTTGTTGGTTTTTTTCAATGTTGAGGTTGTTGTTGAATTTGTTGGTGTTTTTCAATGTTGAGGTTGTTGTTGTTTTTCAAAGTTGAGGTTGTTGTTGAATTTGTTGGTGTTTTTCAATGTTGAGGTTGTTGTTGTTTTTCAATGTTGAGGTTGTTGTTGAATTTGTTGGTGTTTTTCAGTGTTGAGGTTGTTGTTGAATTTGTTGGTGTTTTTCAATGTTGAGGTTGTTGTTGTTTTTCAATATTGAGGTTGTTGTTGAATTTGTTGGTGTTTTTCATTGTTGAGTTTGTTGTTGTTATTCAATGTTGAGGTTGTTGTTGAATTTGTTGGTGTTTTTCAATGTTGAGGTTGTTGTTGTTTTTCAATGTTGAGGTTGTCGTTGAATTTGTTGGTGTTTTTCAATGTTGAGGTTGTTGGTTTTTTTCAATGTTGAGGTTGTTGTTGAATTTGTTGGTGTTTTTCAATGTTGAGGTTGTTGTTGAATTTGTTGGTGTTTTTCAATGTTGAGGTTGTTGTTCTTTTTCAATGTTGAGGTTGATGTTGAGCTGGTTGGTGTTTTTCAATGTTGAGGTTGTTGTTGAATTTGTTGGTGTTTTTCAATGTTGAGGTTGTTGTTGTTTTTAAATGTTGGGGTTGTTGTTGAAATTGTTGGTGTTTTTCAATTTTGAGGATGTTGTTGTTTTTCAATGTTGATGTTGTTGTTGAATTTGTTGGTGTTTTTCAATGTTGAGGTTGTTGTTGTTTTTCAATGTTGAGGTTGTGGTTGAATTTGTTGGTGTTTTTCAATGTTGAGGTTGTTGTTGTTTTTCAATGTTGAGGTTGTGGTTGAATTTGTTGGTGTTTTTCAATGTTGAGGTTGTTGTTGTTTTTCAATGTTGAGGTTGTTGTTGAATTTGTTGGTGTTTTTCAATGTTGAGGTTGTTGTTGAATTTGTTGGTGTTTTTCAATGTTGTGGTTGTTGTATTTTTTCAATGTTGAGGTTATTGTTGAATTTGTTGGTGTTTTTCAATGTGAGGTTGTTGTTGTTTTTCAATGTTGAGGTTGTTGTTGAATTTGTTGGTGTTTTTCAATGTTGAGTTTGTTGTTGTTTTTCAATGTTGAGGTTGTTGTTGAATTTGTTGGTGTTTTTCAATGTTGAGGTTGTTGTTGAATTTGTTGGTGTTTTTCAATGTTGAGATTGTCGTTGTTTTTCAATGTTGAGGTTGTTGTTGAATTTGTTGGTGTTTTTAAATGTTGAGGTTGTTGTTGAATTTGTTGGTGTTTTTCAATGTTGAGGTTGTTGTTGTTTTTCAATGTTGAGGTTGTTGTTGAATTTGCTGGTGTATTTCAATGTTTAGGTTGTTGTTGTTTTTTCAATGTTGAGGTTGTTGTTGAATTTGTTGGTGTTTTTCAATTTCGAGGTTGTTGGTGAATTTGTTGGTGTTTTTCAATGTTGAAGTGTTGTTGAATTTGTTGGTGTTTTTCAATGTTGAGGTTGTTGTTGTTTTTCAATGTTGAGGTTGTTGTTGAATTTGTTGGTGTTTTTCAATTTTGAGGTTGTTGTTGTTTTTCAATGCTGAGGTAGTTGTTGAATTTGTTGGTGTTTTTCAATGTTGAGGTTGTTGTTGAATTTGTTGCTGTTTTTCAATGTTGAGGTTGTTGTTGTTTTTCAATGTTGAGGTTGTTGTTGAATTTGTTGGTGTTTTTTCAATGTTGAGGTTGTTGTTGTTTTTCAATGTTGAGGTTGTTGTTGAATTTGTTGGTGTTTTTCAATGTTGAGGTTGTTGTTGTTTTTCAATTTTGAGGTTGTTGTTGAATTTGTTGGTGTTTTTCAATTCGAGGTTGTTGTTGAATTTGTTGGTGTTTTTCAATGTTGCAGTTGTTCTTGAATTTGTTTTCCGTTTTTCAATGTTGAGGTTGTTGTTGTTTTTCAATGTTGAGGTTGTTGTTGAATTTGTTGGTGTTTTTCAAAGTTGAGGGTTGTTGTTGTTTTTGAATGCTGAGGTTGTTGTTGAATTTGTTGGTGTTTTTCAATGTTGAGGGTGTTGTTGAACTTGTTGGTGTTTTTCAATGTTGAGGTTGTTTTTTGTTTTTCAATGTTGAGGTTGTTGTTGAATTTGTTGGTGTTTTTCAATGTTGAGGTTGTTGTTGTTTTTCATTATTGAGGTTGTTGTTGAATTTGTTGGTGTTTTTCAATGTTGAGGTTGTTGTTGAATTTGTTTGTGTTTTTCAATGTTGAGGTTGTTGTTGTTTTTCAATGTTAAGATTATTGTTGAATTTGTTGGTGTTTTTCAATGTTGAGGTTGTTGTTGTTTTTCAATTTTGAGGTTGTTGTTGAATTTGTTGGTGTTTTTCAATGTTGAGTTTGTTGTTGTTTTTCAATGTTGAGGTTGTTGTTGAATTTGTTGGTGTTTTTCAATGTTGAGGTTGTTGTTGTTTTTCAATGTTGAGGTTGTTGTTGAATTTGTTGCTGTTTTTCAATGTTGAGGTTGTTGTTGTTTTTTCAATGTTGAGGTTGTTGTTGAATTTGTTGGTGTTTTTCAATGTTGACGTTGTTGTTTAATTTGTTGGTGTTTTTCAATGTTGAGGTTGTTGTTGTTTTTCAATGTTGAGGTTGTTGAATTTGTTGGTGTTTTTCAATCTTGAGTTTGTTGTTGAATTTGTTGGTGTTTTTCAATGTTGAGGTTTGTTGTTGAATTTGTTGGTGTTTTTCAATGTTGAGGTTGTTGTTGTTTTTCAATGTTGAGGTTGTTGTTGAGTTTGTTGGTGTTTTTCAATGTTGAGGTTGTTGTTAAATTTGTTGGTGTTTTTCAATGTTGAGCTTGTTGTTGAATTTGTTGCTTTTTTTCAATGTTGTGGTTGTTGTTGTTTTTAAATGTTGAGGTTGTTGTTGAATTTGTTGGTGTTTTTTCAATTTTGAGGTTGTTGGTTTTTTTCAATGTTGAGGTTGTAGTTGAATTTGATGGTGTTTTTCAAATTCGAGGTTGTTGTTGAATTTGTTGGTGTTTTTCAATGTTGAGGTTGTTGTTGAATTTGTTGGTGTTTTTCAATGTTGAGGTTGTTGTTGAATTTGTTGGTGTTTTTCAATGTTGAGGTTGTTGTTGTTTTTCAATGTTGAGGTTGTTGTTGAATTTGTTGGTGTTTTTCAATGTTGAGGTTGTTGTTGTTTTTCAATGCTGAGGTTGTTGTTGAATTTGTTGGTGTTTTTAAATGTTGAGGTTGTTGTTGAATTTGTTGGTGTTTTTCAATGTTGAGGTTGTTGTTGTTTTTCAAAGTTGAGGTTGTTGTTGAATTTGTTGGTGTTTTTTCAATGTTGAGGTTGTTGGTGTTTCTCAATGTTGATGTTGTTGTTGAATTTGTTGGTGTTTTTCAATGTTGAGGTTGTTGTTGTTTTTCAATGTTGAGGTTGTTGTTGAATTTGTTGGTGTTTTTCAATGTTGAGGTTGTTGTTGTTTTTCAATGCTGAGGTTGTTGTTGAATTTTGTTGGTGTTTTTTCAATGTTGAGGTTGTTGTTGAATTTGTTGGTGTTTTTCAACGTTGAGGTTGTTGTTGTTTTTCAATGTTGAGGTTGTTGTTGAATTTGTTGGTGTTTTTCAATGTTGAGGTTGTTGTTGTTTTTCAAAGTTGAGGTTGTTGTTGAATTTGTTGGTGTTTTTCAATGTTGAGGTTGTTGTTGTTTTTCAATGTTGAGGTTGTTGTTGAATTTGTTGGTGTTTTTCAATGTTGAGGTTGTTGTTGAATTTGTTAGTGTCTTTCAATGTTGAGGTTGTTTTTGTTTTTCAATGTTGAGGTTGTTGAATTTGTTGGTGTTTTTCAATGTTGAGGTTGTTGTTGAATTTGTTGGTGTTTTTCAATGTTGAAGTTGTTGTTGAATTTGTTGGTGTTTTTCAATGTTGAGGTTGTTTTTGTTTTTCAATGTTGAGGTTGTTGTTGAGTTTGTTGGTGTTTTTCAATGTTGAGGTGGTTTTTGAATTTGTTGGTGTATTTCAATGTTGAGGTTGTTGTTGTTTTTCAATGTTGAGGTTGTTGTTGAATTTGTTGGTGTTTTTCAATGTTGAGGTTGTTGTTGAATTTGTTGGTGTTTTTCACGTTGAGGTTGTTGTTGTTTTTCAATGTTGAGGTTGTTGTTGAATTTGTTGGTGTTTTTCAAAGTTGAGTTTGTTGTTGTTTTTCAAAGTTGAAGTTGTTGTTGAATTTGTTGGTGTTTTTCAATGTTGAGGTTTTTGTTGTTTTTCAATGCTGAGGTTGTTTTTGAATTTGTTGGTGTTTTTTCAATGTTGAGGTTGTTGTTGAATTTGTTGGTGTTTTTCAATGTTGAGGTTGTTGTTGTTTTTCATGTCGAGGTTGTTGTTGAATTTGTTGGTGTTTTTCAATGTTGAGGTTGTTGTTGTTTTTCAATGTTGAGGTTGTTGTTGAGTTTGTTGGTGTTTTTCAATGTTGAGGTTGTTGTTGTTTTTCAATGTTGAGGTTGTTGTTGAATTGTTGGTGTTTTTCAATTTCGAGGTTGTTGTTGAATTTGTTGGTGTTTTTCAATGTTGAAGTTGTTGTTGAATTTGTTGGTGTTTTTCAATGTTGAGGTTGTTGTTGTTTTTCAATGTTGAGGTTGTTGTTGAATTTGTTGGTGTTTTTCAATGTTGAGGTAGTTGTTGTTTTTCAATGCTGAGGTTGTTGTTGAATTTGTTGGTGTTTTTTTCAATGTTGAGGTTGTTGTTGAATTTGTTGGTGTTTTTCAATGTTGAGGTTGTTGTTGTTTTTCAATGTTGAGGTTGTTGTTGAATTTGTTGGTGTTTTTCAATGTTGAGGTTGTTGTTGTTTTTCAATGTTGAGGTTGTTGTTGAATTTGTTGGTGTTTTTCTATGTTGAGGTTGTTGTTGAATTTGTTGGTGTTTTTCAATGTTGAGGTTGTTGTTGTTTTTTCAATGTTGAGGTTATTGTTGAATTTGTTGGTGTTTTCAATGTTGAGGTTGTTGTTGTTTTTCAATGTTGAGGTTGTTGTTGAATTTGTTGGTGTTTTTCAATGTTGAGTTTTGTTTTTGTTTTTCAATGTTGAGGTTGTTGTTGAATTTGTTGGTGTTTTTTCAATGTTGAGGTTGTTGTTGTTTTTCAATGTTGAGGTTGTTGTTGAATTTGTTGGTGTTTTTCAATTTTGAGGTTGTTGTTGTTTTTCAATGTTGAGGTTGTTGAATTTGTTGGTGTTTTTCAATGTTGAGGTTGTTGTTGAATTTGTTGGTGTTTTTCAATGTTGAATTTGTTGTTGTTTTTCAATGTTGAGGTTGTTGTTGAGGTTGTTGTTGTTTTTCAATGTTGAGGTTGTTGTTGAATTTGTTGGTATTTTCAATGTTGAGGTTGTTGTTCTTTTTCAAAGCTGAGGTTGTTGTTGAATTTGTTGGTGTTTTTTCAATGTTGAGGTTGTTGTTGAATTTGTTGGTGTTTTTCAATGTTGAGGTTGTTGTTGTTTTACAATGTTGAGGTGGTTGTTGAATTTTTTTGTTGTTTTTCAATGTTGAGGTTGTTGTTGTTTTTCAATGTTGAGGTTGTTGTTGAATTTGTTGGTGTTTTTAAATGTTGAGGTTGTTGTTGAATTTGTTGGTGTTTTTCAATGTTGAGCTTGTTCTTGTTTTTCAATGTTGAGGTTGTTGTTGAATTTATTGGTGTTTTTAAATGTTGAGGTTGTTGTTGTTTTTCAAAGTTGAAGTTGTTGTTGAAATTTGTTGGTGTTTTTCAATGTTGAGGTTGTTGTTGAATTTGGTTGGTGTTTTTCAATGTTGAGTTTGTTGTTGTTTTTCAATGTTGAGGTTGTTGTTGAATTTGTTGGTGTTTTTCAATGTTGAGGTTGTTGTTGAATTTGTTGGTGTTTTTCAATGTTGAGATTGTTGTTGTTTTTCAATGTTGATGTTGTTGTTGAATTTGTTGGGTGTTTTTAAATGTTGAGGTTGTTGTTGAATTTGTTGGTGTTTTTCAATGTTGAGGTTGTTGTTGTTTTTTCAATGTTGAGGTTGTTTGTTGAATTTGCTGGTGTATTTCAATGTTTAGGTTGTTGTTGTTTTTCAATGTTGAGGTTGTTGTTGAATTTGTTGGTGTTTTTCAATTTCGAGGTTGTTGGTGAATTTGTTGGTGTTTTTCAATGTTGAAGTTGTTGTTGAATTTGTTGGTGTTTTTTCAATGTTGAGTTGTTGTTGTTTTTCAATGTTGAGGTTGTTGTTGAATTTGTTGGTGTTTTTCAATTTTGAGGTTGTTGTTGTTTTTCTATGCTGAGGTAGTTGTTGAATTTGTTGGTGTTTTTCAATGTTGAGGTTGTTGTTGAATTTGTTGCTGTTTTTCAATGTTGAGGTTGTTGTTGTTTTTCAATGTTGAGGTTGTTGTTGAATTTGTTGGTGTTTTTTCAATGTTGAGGTTGTTGTTGTTTTTCAATGTTGAGGTTGTTGTTGAATTTGTTGGTGTTTTTCAATGTTGAGGTTGTTGTTGTTTTTCAATGTTGAGGTTGTTTGTTGAATTTGTTGGTGTTTTTCAATTTCGAGGTTGTTGTTGAATTTGTTGGTGTTTTTCAATGTTGCAGTTGTTCTTGAATTTGTTTCCGTTTTTCAATGTTGAGGTTGTTGTTGTTTTTCAATGTTGAGGTTGTTGTTGAATTTGTTGGTGTTTTTCAATGTTGAGGTTGTTGTTGTTTTTGAATGCTGAGGTTGTTGTTGAATTTGTTGGTGTTTTTCAATGTTGAGGTTGTTGTTGAACTTGTTGGTGTTTTTCAATGTTGAGGTTGTTGTTGTTTTTCAATGTTGAGGTTGTTGTTGAATTTGTTGGTGTTTTTCAATGTTGAGGTTGTTGTTGAATTTGTTGGTGTTTTTCAATGTTGAGGTTGTTGTTGAATTTGTTGGTGTTTTTCAATGTTGAGGTTGTTGTTGTTTTTCAATGTGAGGTTGTTGTTGAATTTGTTGGTGTTTTTCAATGTTGAGGTTGTTGTTGTTTTTCAATGCTGAGGTTGTTGTTGAATTTGTTGGTGTTTTTTAAATGTTGAGGTTGTTGTTGAATTTGTTGGTGTTTTTTCAATGTTGAGGTTGTTGTTGTTTTTCAAAGTTGAGGTTGTTGTTGAATTTGTTGGTGTTTTTTCAATGTTGAGGTTGTTGGTGTTTCTCAATGTTGAAGTTGTTGTTGAATTTGTTGGTGTTTTTCAATGTTGAGGTTGTTGTTGTTTTCAATGTTGAGGTTGTTGTTGAATTGTTGGTGTTTTTCAATGTTGAGGTTGTTGTTGTTTTTCAATGCTGAGGTTGTTGTTGAATTTGTTGGTGTTTTTCAATGTTGAGGTTGTTGTTGAATTTGTTGGTGTTTTTCAACGTTGAGGTTGTTGTTGTTTTTCAATGTTGAGGTTGTTGTTGAATTTGTTGGTGTTTTTCAATGTTGAGGTTGTTGTTGTTTTTCAAAGTTGAGGTTGTTGTTGAATTTTGTTGGTCTTTTTCAATGTTGAGGTTGTTGTTGTTTTTCAATGTTGAGGTTGTTGTTGAATTTGTTAGTGTTTTTCATGTTGAGGTTGTTGTTGAATTTGTTAGTGTCTTTCAATGTTGAGGTTGTTTTTGTTTTTCAATGTTGAGGTTGTTGAATTTGTTGGTGTTTTTCAATGTTGAGGTTGTTGTTGAATTTGTTGGTGTTTTTCAATGTTGAAGTTGTTGTTGAATTTGTTGGTGTTTTTCAATGTTGAGGTTGTTTTTGTTTTTCAATGTTGAGGTTGTTGTTGAGTTTGTTGGTGTTTTTCAATGTTGAGGTGGTTTTTGAATTTGTTGGTGTATTTCAATGTTGAGGTTGTTGTTGTTTTTCAATGTTGAGGTTGTTGTTGAATTTGTTGGTGTTTTTCAATGTTGAGGTTGTTGTTGAATTTGTTGGTGTTTTTCAACGTTGAGGTTGTTGTTGTTTTTCAATGTTGAGGTTGTTGTTGAATTTGTTGGTGTTTTTTCATTGTTGAGGTTGTTTGTTGTTTTTCAAAGTTGAAGTTGTTGTTGAATTTGTTGGTGTTTTTCAATGTTGAGGTTGTTGTTGTTTTTCAATGCTGAGGTTGTTTTTGAATTTGTTGGTGTTTTTCAATGTTGAGGTTGTTGTTGAATTTGGTGGTGTTTTTCAATGTTGAGGTTGTTGTTGTTTTTCAATGTCGAGGTTGTTGTTGAATTTGTTGGTGTTTTTCAATGTTGAGGTTGTTGTTGTTTTTCAATGTTGAGGTTGTTGTTGAGTTTGTTGGTGTTTTTCAATGTTGAGGTTGTTGTTGTTTTTCAATGTTGAGGTTGTTGTTGAATTTGTTGGTGTTTTTTCAATTTCGAGGTTGTTGGTGAATTTGTTGGTGTTTTTCAATGTTGAAGTTGTTGTTGAATTTGGTTGGTGTTTTTTCAATGTTGAGGTTGTTGTTGTTTTTCAATGTTGAGGTTGTTGTTGAATTTGTTGGTGTTTTTCAATTTTGAGGTTGTTGTTGTTTTTCAATGCTGAGGTAGTTGTTGAATTTGTTGGTGTTTTTCAATGTTGAGGTTGTTGTTGAATTTGTTGCTGTTTTTCAATGTTGAGGTTGTTGTTGTTTTTCAATGTTGAGGTTGTTGTTGAATTTGTTGGTGTTTTTCAATGTTGAGGTTGTTGTTGTTTTTCAATGTTGAGGTTGTTGTTGAATTTGTTGGTGTTTTTCAATGTTGAGGTTGTTGTTGTTTTTTCAATGTTGAGGTTGTTGTTGAATTTGTTGGTGTTTTTCAATTTCGAGGTTGTTGTTGAATTTGTTGGTGTTTTTCAATGTTGCAGTTGTTCTTGAATTTGTTTCCGTTTTTCAATGTTGAGGTTGTTGTTGTTTTTCAATGTTGAGGTTGTTGTTGAATTTGTTGGTGTTTTTCAAAGTTGAGGTTGTTGTTGTTTTTGAATGCTGAGGTTGTTGTTGAATTTGTTGGTGTTTTTCAATGTTGAGGGTGTTGTTGAACTTGTTGGTGTTTTTTCAATGTTGAGGTTGTTTTTGTTTTCAATGTTGAGGTTGTTGTTGAATTTGTTGGTGTTTTTCAATGTTGAGGTTGTTGTTGTTTTCAATATTGAGGTTGTTGTTGAATTTGTTGGTGTTTTTTCAATGTTGAGGTTGTTGTTGAATTTGTTTGTGTTTTTCAATGTTGAGGTTGTTGTTGTTTTTTCAATGTTAAGATTATTGTTGAATTTGTTGGTGTTTTTCAATGTTGAGGTTGTTGTTGTTTTTCAATTTTGAGGTTGTTGTTGAATTTGTTGGTGTTTTTCAATGTTGAGTTTGTTGTTGTTTTTCAATGTTGAGGTTGTTGTTGAATTTGTTGGTGTTTTTCAATGTTGAGGTTGTTGTTGTTTTTCAATGTTGAGGTTGTTGTTGAATTTGTTGCTGTTTTTCAATGTTGAGGTTGTTGTTGTTTTTCAATGTTGAGGTTGTTGTTGAATTTGTTGGTGTTTTTCAATGTTGACGTTGTTGTTGAATTTGTTGGTGTTTTTCAATGTTGAGGTTGTTGTTGTTTTTCAATGTTGAGGTTGTTGAATTTGTTGGTGTTTTTCAATCTTGAGTTTGTTGTTGATTTGTTGGTGTTTTTCAATGTTGAGGTTGTTGTTGAATTTGTTGGTGTTTTTCAATGTTGAGGTTGTTGTTGTTTTTCAATGTTGAGGTTGTTGTTGAGTTTGTTGGTGTTTTCAATGTTGAGGTTGTTGTTAAATTTGTTGGTGTTTTTCAATGTTGAGCTTGTTGTTGAATTTGTTGCTTTTTTTCAATGTTGTGGTTGTTGTTGTTTTTAAATGTTGAGGTTGTTGTTGAATTTGTTGGTGTTTTTTCAATTTTGAGGTTGTTGGTTTTTTTCAATGTTGAGGTTGTAGTTGAATTTGATGGTGTTTTTCAAATTCGAGGTTGTTGTTGAATTTGTTTGGTGTTTTTCAATGTTGAGGTTGTTGTTGAATTTGTTGGTGTTTTTCAATGTTGAGGTTGTTGTTGAATTTGTTGGTGTTTTTCAATGTTGAGGTTGTTGTTGTTTTTCAATGTTGAGGTTGTTGTTGAATTTGTTGGTGTTTTTCAATGTTGAGGTTGTTTGTTGTTTTTCAATGCTGAGGTTGTTGTTGAATTTGTTGGTGTTTTTAAATGTTGAGGTTGTTGTTGAATTTGTTGGTGTTTTTCAATGTTGAGGTTGTTGTTGTTTTTTCAAAGTTGAGGTTGTTGTTGAATTTGTTGGTGTTTTTCAATGTTGAGGTTGTTGGTGTTTCTCAATGTTGAAGTTGTTGTTGAATTTGTTGGTGTTTTTCAATGTTGAGGTTGTTGTTGTTTTTCAATGTTGAGGTTGTTGTTGAATTTGTTGGTGTTTTTCAATGTTGAGGTTGTTGTTGTTTTTCAATGCTGAGGTTGTTGTTGAATTTGTTGGTGTTTTTCAATGTTGAGGTTGTTGTTGAACTTGTTGGTGTTTTTCAATGTTGAGGTTGTTGTTGTTTTTCAATGTTGAGGTTGTTGTTGAATTTGTTTGGTGTTTTTCAATGTTGAGGTTGTTGTTGAATTTTGTGGTGTTTTTTCAATGTTGAGGTTGTTGTTGAATTTGTTGGTGTTTTTCAATGTTGAGGTTGTTGTTGTTTTTCAATGTTGAGGTTGTTGTTGAATTTGTTGGTGTTTTTCAATGTTGAGGTTGTTGTTGTTTTCAATGCTGAGGTTGTTGTTGAATTTGTTGGTGTTTTTAAATGTTGAGGTTGTTGTTGAATTTGTTGGTGTTTTTCAATGTTGAGGTTGTTGTTGTTTTTCAAAGTTGAGGTTGTTGTTGAATTTGTTGGTGTTTTTCAATGTTGAGGTTGTTGGTGTTTCTCAATGTTGAAGTTGTTGTTGAATTTGTTGGTGTTTTTCAATGTTGAGGTTGTTGTTGTTTTTCAATGTTGAGGTTGTTGTTGAATTTGTTGGGTGTTTTTCAATGTTGAGGTTGTTGTTGTTTTTCAATGCTGAGGTTGTTGTTGAATTTGTTGGTGTTTTTCAATGTTGAGGTTGTTGTTGAATTTGTTGGTGTTTTTCAACGTTGAGGTTGTTGTTGTTTTTCAATGTTGAGGTTGTTGTTGAATTTGTTGGTGTTTTTCAATGTTGAGGTTGTTGTTGTTTTTCAAAGTTGAGGTTGTTGTTGAATTTGTTGGTGTTTTTCAATGTTGAGGTTGTTGTTGTTTTTCAATGTTGAGGTTGTTGTTGAATTTGTTAGTGTTTTTTCAATGTTGAGGTTGTTTGTTGAATTTGTTAGTGTCTTTCAATGTTGAGGTTGTTTTGTTTTTCAATGTTGAGGTTGTTCAATTTGTTGGTGTTTTTCAATGTTGAGGTTGTTGTTGAATTTGTTGGTGTTTTTCAATGTTGAAGTTGTTGTTGAATTTGTTGGTGTTTTTCAATGTTGAGGTTGTTTTTGTTTTTCAATGTTGAGGTTGTTGTTGAGTTTGTTGGTGTTTTTCAATGTTGAGGTGGTTTTTGAATTTGTTGGTGTATTTCAATGTTGAGGTTGTTGTTGTTTTTCAATGTTGAGGTTGTTGTTGAATTTGTTGGTGTTTTTCAATGTTGAGGTTGTTGTTGAATTTGTTGGTGTTTTTCAACGTTGAGGTTGTTGTTGTTTTTCAATGTTGAGGTTGTTGTTGAATTTGTTGGTGTTTTTCAATGTTGAGGTTGTTGTTGTTTTTCAAAGTTGAAGTTGTTGTTGAATTTTGTTGGTGTTTTTCAATGTTGAGGTTGTTGTTGTTTTTCAATGCTGAGGTTGTTTTTGAATTTGTTGGTGTTTTTCAATGTTGAGGTTGTTGTTGAATTTGTTGGTGTTTTTCATGTTGAGGTTGTTGTTGTTTTTCAATGTCGAGGTTGTTGTTGAATTTGTTGGTGTTTTTCAATGTTGAGGTTGTTGTTGTTTTTCAATGTTGAGGTTGTTTGTTGAGTTTGTTGGTGTTTTTTCAATGTTGAGGTTGTTGTTGTTTTTCAATGTTGAGGGTTGTTGTTGAATTTGTTGGTGTTTTTCAATTTCGAGGTTGTTGGTGAATTTTTTGGTGTTTTTCAATGTTGAAGTTGTTGTTGAATTTGTTTGGTGTTTTTCAATGTTGAGGTTGTTGTTGTTTTTCAATGTTGAGGTTGTTGTTGAATTTGTTGGTGTTTTTTCAATTTTGAGGTTGTTTGTTGTTTTTCAATGCTGAGGTAGTTGTTGAATTTGTTGGTGTTTTTCAATGTTGAGGTTGTTGTTGAATTTGTTGCTGTTTTTCAATGTTGAGGTTGTTGTTGTTTTTCAATGTTGAGGTTGTTGTTGAATTTGTTGGTGTTTTTCAATGTTGAGGTTGTTGTTGTTTTTTCATGTTGAGGTTGTTGTTGAATTTGTTGGTGTTTTTCAATGTTGAGGTTGTTGTTGTTTTTCAATGTTGAGGTTGTTGTTGAATTTGTTGGTGTTTTTCAATTTCGAGGTTGTTGTTGAATTTGTTGGTGTTTTTCAATGTTGCAGTTGTTCTTGAATTTGTTTCCGTTTTTCAATGTTGAGGTTGTTGTTGTTTTTCAATGTTGAGGTTGTTGTTGAATTTGTTGGTGTTTTTCAAAGTTGAGGTTGTTGTTGTTTTTGAATGCTGAGGTTGTTGTTGAATTTGTTGGTGTTTTTCAATGTTGAGGGTGTTGTTGAACTTGTTGGGTGTTTTTCAATGTTGAGGTTGTTTTTGTTTTTTCAATGTTGAGGTTGTTGTTGAATTTGTTGGTGTTTTTCAATGTTGAGGTTGTTGTTGTTTTTCAATATTGAGGTTGTTGTTGAATTTGTTGGTGTTTTTCAATGTTGAGGTTGTTGTTGAATTTGTTTGTGTTTTTCAATGTTGAGGTTGTTGTTGTTTTTCAATGTTAAGATTATTGTTGAATTTGTTGGTGTTTTTCAATGTTGAGGTTGTTGTTGTTTTTCAATTTTGAGGTTGTTGTTGAATTTGTTGGTGTTTTTCAATGTTGAGTTTGTTGTTGTTTTTCAATGTTGAGGTTGTTGTTGAATTTGTTGGTGTTTTTCAATGTTGAGGTTGTTGTTGTTTTTCAATGTTGAGGTTGTTGTTGAATTTGTTGCTGTTTTTCAATGTTGAGGTTGTTGTTGTTTTTCAATGTTGAGGTTGTTGTTGAATTTGTTGGTGTTTTTCAATGTTGACGTTGTTGTTGAATTTGTTGGTGTTTTTCAATGTTGAGGTTGTTGTTGTTTTTCAATGTTGAGGTTGTTGAATTTGTTGGTGTTTTTCAATCTTGAGTTTGTTGTTGAATTTGTTGGTGTTTTTCAATGTTGAGGTTGTTGTTGAATTTGTTGGTGTTTTTCAATGTTGAGGTTGTTGTTGTTTTTCAATGTTGAGGTTGTTGTTGAGTTTGTGGTGTTTTTCAATGTTGAGGTTGTTGTTAAATTTGTTGGTGTTTTTCAATGTTGAGCTTGTTGTTGAATTTGTTGCTTTTTTTCAATGTTGTGGTTGTTGTTGTTTTTAAATGTTGAGGTTGTTGTTGAATTTGTTGGTGTTTTTTCAATTTTGAGGTTGTTGGTTTTTTTCAATGTTGAGGTTGTAGTTGAATTTGATGGGTGTTTTTCAAATTCGAGGTTGTTGTTGAATTTGTTGGTGTTTTTCAATGTTGAGGTTGTTGTTGAATTTGTTGGTGTTTTTCAATGTTGAGGTTGTTGTTGAATTTTGTTGGTGTTTTTCAATGTTGAGGTTGTTGTTGTTTTTCAATGTTGAGGTGTTGTTGAATTTGTTGGTGTTTTTCAATGTTGAGGTTGTTGTTGTTTTTCAATGCTGAGGTTGTTGTTGAATTTGTTGGTGTTTTTAAATGTTGAGGTTGTTGTTGAATTTGTTGGTGTTTTTCAATGTTGAGGTTGTTGTTGTTTTCAAAGTTGAGGTTGTTGTTGAATTTGTTGGTGTTTTTCAATGTTGAGGTTGTTGGTGTTTCTCAATGTTGAAGTTGTTGTTGAATTTGTTGGTGTTTTTCAATGTTGAGGTTGTTGTTGTTTTTCAATGTTGAGGTTGTTGTTGAATTTGTTTGGTGTTTTTCAATGTTGAGGTTGTTGTTGTTTTTCAATGCTGAGGTTGTTGTTGAATTTGTTGGTGTTTTTTCAATGTTGAGGTTGTTGTTGAATTTGTTGGTGTTTTTCAACGTTGAGGTTGTTGTTGTTTTTCAATGTTGAGGTTGTTGTTGAATTTGTTGGTGTTTTTCAATGTTGAGGTTGTTGTTGTTTTTCAAAGTTGAGGTTGTTGTTGAATTTGTTGGTGTTTTTCAATGTTGAGGTTGTTGTTGTTTTTTCAATGTTGAGGTTGTTGTTGAATTTGTTGGTGTTTTTCAATGTTGAGGTTGTTGTTGAATTTGTTAGTGTCTTTCAATGTTGAGGTTGTTTTTGTTTTTCAATGTTGAGGTTGTTGAATTTGTTGGTGTTTTTCAATGTTGAGGTTGTTGTTGAATTTGTTGGTGTTTTTCAATGTTGAAGTTGTTGTTGAATTTGTTGGTGTTTTTTCAATGTTGAGGTTGTTTTTGTTTTTCAATGTTGAGGTTGTTGTTGAGTTTGTTGGTGTTTTTCAATGTTGAGGTGGTTTTTGAATTTGTTGGTGTATTTCAATGTTGAGGTTGTTGTTGTTTTTCAATGTTGAGGTTGTTGTTGAATTTGTTGGTGTTTTTCAATGTTGAGGTTGTTGTTGAATTTGTTGGTGTTTTTCAATGTTGAAGTTGTTGTTGAATTTGTTGGTGTTTTTCAATGTTGAGGTTGTTGTTGTTTTTCAATGTTGAGGGTTGTTGTTGAATTTGTTGGTGTTTTTCAATTTGAGGTTGTTGTTGTTTTTCAATGCTGAGGTAGTTGTTGAATTTGTTGGTGTTTTTCAATGTTGAGGTTGTTGTTGAATTTGTTGCTGTTTTTCAATGTTGAGTTGTTGTTGTTTTTCAATGTTGAGGTTGTTGTTGAATTTGTTGGTGTTTTTCAATGTTGAGGTTGTTGTTGTTTTTCAATGTTGAGGTTGTTGTTGAATTTGTTGGTGTTTTTCAATGTTGAGGTTGTTGTTGTTTTTCAATGTTGAGGTTGTTGTTGAATTTGTTGGTGTTTTTCAATTTCGAGGTTGTTGTTGAATTTGTTGGTGTTTTTCAATGTTGCAGTTGTTCTTGAATTTGTTTCCGTTTTTCAATGTTGAGGTTGTTGTTGTTTTTCAATGTTGAGGTTGTTGTTGAATTTGTTGGTGTTTTTCAAGTTGAGGTTGTTGTTGTTTTTGAATGCTGAGGTTGTTGTTGAATTTGTTGGTGTTTTTCAATGTTGAGGGTGTTGTTGAACTTGTTGGTGTTTTTCAATGTTGAGGTTGTTTTTGTTTTTTCAATGTTGAGGTTGTTGTTGAATTTGTTGGTGTTTTTCAATGTTGAGGTTGTTGTTGTTTTTCAATATTGAGGTTGTTGTTGAATTTGTTGGTGTTTTTCAATGTTGAGGTTGTTGTTGAATTTGTTTGTGTTTTTCAATGTTGAGGTTGTTGTTGTTTTTCAATGTTAAGATTATTGTTGAATTTGTTGTGTTTTTCAATGTTGAGGTTGTTGTTGTTTTTCAATTTTGAGGTTGTTGTTGAATTTGTTGGTGTTTTTTCAATGTTGAGTTTGTTGTTGTTTTTCAATGTTGAGGTTGTTGTTGAATTTGTTGGTGTTTTTCAATGTTGAGGTTGTTGTTGTTTTTCAATGTTGAGGTTGTTGTTGAATTTGTTGCTGTTTTTCAATGTTGAGGTTGTTGTTGTTTTTCAATGTTGAGGTTGTTGTTGAATTTGTTGGTGTTTTTTCAATGTTGACGTTGTTTGTTGAATTTGTTCGTGTTTTTCAATGTTGAGGTTGTTGTTGTTTTTCAATGTTGAGGTTGTTGAATTTGTTGGTGTTTTTCAATCTTGAGTTTGTTGTTGAATTTGTTGGTGTTTTTCAATGTTGAGGTTGTTGGTTGAATTTGTTGGTGTTTTTCAATGTTGAGGTTGTTGTTGTTTTTCAATGTGAGGTTGTTGTTTGAGTTTGTTGGTGTTTTTCAATGTTGAGGTTGTTGTTAAATTTGTTGGTGTTTTTTCAATGTTGAGCTTGTTGTTGAATTTGTTGCTTTTTTTCAATGTTGTGGTTGTTGTTGTTTTTAAATGTGTGAGGTTGTTGTTGAATTTGTTGGTGTTTTTTCAATTTTGAGGTTGTTGGTTTTTTTCAATGTTGAGGTTGTAGTTGAAATTTGATGGTGTTTTTCAAATTCGAGGTTGTTGTTGAATTTGTTGGTGTTTTTCAATGTTGAGGTTGTTGTTGAATTTGTTGGTGTTTTTTCAATGTTGAGGTTGTTGTTGAATTTGTTGTGTTTTTCAATGTTGAGGTTGTTGTTGTTTTTCAATGTTGAGGTTGTTGTTGAATTTGTTGGTGTTTTTCAATGTTGAGGTTGTTGTTGTTTTTCAATGCTGAGGTTGTTGTTGAATTTGTTGGTGTTTTTAAATGTTGAGGTTGTTGTTGAATTTGTTGGTGTTTTTCAATGTTGAGGTTGTTGTTGTTTTTCAAAGTTGAGGTTGTTGTTGAATTTGTTGGTGTTTTTCAATGTTGAGGTTGTTGGTGTTTCTCAATGTTGAAGTTGTTGTTGAATTTGTTGGTGTTTTTCAATGTTGAGGTTGTTGTTGTTTTTCAATGTTGAGGTTGTTGTTGAATTTGTTGGTGTTTTTCAATGTTGAGGTTGTTGTTGTTTTTCAATGCTGAGGTTGTTGTTGAATTTGTTGGTGTTTTTCAATGTTGAGGGTGTTGTTGAACTTGTTGGTGTTTTTCAATGTTGAGGTTGTTGTTTGTTTTTCAATGTTGAGGTTGTTGTTGAATTTGTTGGTGTTTTTCAATGTTGAGGTTGTTGTTGAATTTGTTGGTGTTTTTCAATGTTGAGGTTGTTGTTGAATTTGTTGGTGTTTTTCAATGTTGAGGTTGTGTTGTTGTTTTTCAATGTTGAGGTTGTTGTTGAATTGTTGGTGTTTTTCAATGTTGAGGTTGTTGTTGTTTTTCAATGCTGAGGTTGTTGTTGAATTTGTTGGTGTTTTTAAATGTTGAGGTTGTTGTTGAATTTTGTTGGTGTTTTTCAATGTTGAGGTTG